>OZ025243.1:1297500-1602500 GCA_964019155.1 Osedax fenrisi | reverse complement strand
ATATCTTTAGATAGCCATATAATATCATCAAATAATTTAATACAAATTTCATGAATTTACTTTAAGGGGATACTGCATAGTAGAATATGTTAAAAACCAAACAAAAACAAACAAAATATTATGATGTAATATTAGTGTAATTTTATTTAGTTTATGTCAAAAAATTAAATCCATTTAAAAATAGCGTAAAAAGCATATGTTATGATATATGTTACAAGAATAAATTATATAATATAGTAAGCCTATATAAATATATTGTATAGCTAAGTAATAAGTATTACTTTATACTAATAATTATATAATATATTAGATACATGTGTATATGTATTCATTGTACTTTTCATATTGATTTTTAATTAGTGACATTTCAAATGTGATTTACACAGAATAATTAATTACAAGTATTTCATATATAAAACTAGTATAGAAATCTTACTACTTTTTTTTGCTATATATATAAAAAACATACATGCGCAAAATAATATGTAGCCATAATTGTAATAATATATTAGAAAATACTATATAATGAATATTTTCTATGAAATATTATATACAAAATAATTTATCCTTTATTGTATTTTTATGAATTATTAACAATATATATGAATTATAATGAAATATTTAAATAAGACTACATATTGACCTCCATCCTTAATACAATATATATTTTTATTAAATCTATCTTAGATACTTTAATATATTAACATTTAATAATATATGTATATATAATATTTTAATTATAATTATCTAATTTATGCGAAATATTTGTCTATTATAGATATCCATAGATAAATATATCTTCATATTCCTATTTAATACAATTTACTACACCTTTTATTTACATAAATAATTAATAAAATTATAAATAAAATAATATTGATCCATTCGGAGATATTCTAATGTGAATATATTACGACAGATATATAATACACTCACCAACTAAGTATTCTCTATGATGATGTAATTGTTGTTGATTGATTGATAATTTATTTAAGCAAATACATAGCCGAAAATATAATCGAAAGTATAAAGTATAAATATTTGCTAACAAATAGTTGTTGTTATCTTTTTTTTGGTGGAGTACTATCTAGAAACTTAGATGAAATAGTTTTTACTTATAATCAATTTGCACTAATGTCCCTTCAAAGATTCTCTCATATTATGGCATCCATGGTTTTAACGAAAACCAATCATTATTTTATCCATAATTATATCAGATCACTTCTAAATATTATTTTAAGACCTATTTAATGTCCCGGACGGGGTTCGAACCCACGTTCTACTACCCGCATATCTGAAGCCTTAGCCAAACAGACAGTTAATATCTACGCACCCCTCCATCCCATCAGTATTAAAGTTATACCACAGAGTTGGTTAAAGCTACGCGAACAAGCCCTAACCTGTACCGTCTACAAGTTACGCTGCAGTTGTGAACGCTACGAGGAGATTGTACAATGCAAACTCAACCACATCATAACCAATAGGAACTTTGTGTTCCAGTTCTTTGTTAGTCGTCATATATATACATCATACCCTTGGCTTAATAACTAATAATATACATAATTTAACTATAATAATATACATCATAATATAAATAATACTTGTCTTAATATGAATAACTGTAATACATATCATAATATACATAATACTTGACTTAATAACTATAATACTTGTTGCACTATATTCCTCATAATCTTGATTCACAGGAAAATAATGACGTAAAGATGTTCAACATTGACTTATATAAGAAGAAGAAATATGATGATAGAGCCCCCTTTGCAGACATCATAGAAGATCACTTTGTAACATGTTTGTATTGTAATACTTTCTATGTAACTCGTTATAACTTGCTATAACTTGCTATACTTTTCGTGTATTCTATGGGGAATTTAATCATTTTTAATTTCATAATTATAAATATGTTAAATCATATATTAAAATATCACAAATTATAATTTATATATATAACAGATAAATATTATTTAACCTCTTAAGAAATATTTGTTAAAAATGTACAATTATTAATCAAATTAATGATATAAATTATTATTTTTAAATAATTTGAATGTCTAATATTCTAGTTATCGTATAACAAATATTAAATTTTCATTAATTTTTAATGTAATTTAGATAACACTGGTTTAAGATTATTTACATTTAAATTAATGTTGTTAACAATGTAAACAACCAGTTTAGTTAGGTGATATTATACAACCATTCAAATACTGTTTCATTGCACATTGCAAACTATTAATGGCATTTTTTATTTTTTTTAAACTTTTAAGCAATGTATGGTAAAGTACGGTAAATAGTATTATAAATATATTTTATTTATATAATTAATAGGATATATTAGTTAAATTAATATGCTATGGTGTAAAACTTAATAGAATATGATCATATCAAATAAATAGTACTAAACCCCATATATTTGTTAAAAAGTAACCCTAGCCTCACATATGATCTTTATTAAGGGTTATTTGTTTATTTTCTATAATAGATCACACTTAACTTAATACATCATTAAAACATTTTACTGACTTACTATTTTCACCTACAAAAATGTTAATCAAAATGACATGAACAATGTTACCATGTTTTAAAATAAACTATAAGGGTTTTCATTGTATAGCTATATAGTTACAATGACATTCAATTTATTACGTATGAAAATATTGTTATACCTTTTTTTAATATATTAACATATTGTCTATACATTAATATGCTATATATTAATAAGCCTTATCTTATACATCAAATTTAATTATAATTTTCATAATAATTATTGATAATTTAATAATAAATAATTTTTTCAGATGGTGAAATGAATAATGAACAAACAAAATAGGTAGATTTATAATAATTAATTTCTATATTATAATTCTTTTTGAATTCATATATTTTTTTTATAATAAATGATATTTAAATGTATTATTATTCAAATTATTATAATTAATTATATTTATTAAAGTTGTATTTTCATCATAAAAATATATATGTAATAACTATATTTAAAATGTATATCTTTATAAAAAATATATCTTTATACACTGTCAACAATTATACATTATATAGAGAAATCTGTATAACCACTAAATTTATATTCACTAATAATATGTAAAACAAATGATATATGCAAATTTATGTAGGTTGCCATAATATATTATACATCATAATATATTTGTATTGAATATTCTATAATTTAAAAATAATTAATATTCATATAAAATGTTGTTCTTGTTTATCTGAGCAAACAGATTAAGAATTTTAATGATAGAAATTTCCCTTAACAAATATCATACATTCTAGATGTTTGCCTAATATTAAACATAGATTGTATACAGCGATTAAGAAATGTATTATTGTTTGATATTATTTCCATAAATTCCTGAAATTCCTGAAATCATATTGATTAAATAATTTACTTTAGAATTAATATCATTACTTATTAATAAATTATTGGTAAATAGATGTTTGATTTCAATTATTTAACTTTCATTCAGAGACCACCTAAATGTATGTACTATATAATTGCAATGAAAGATCTCTATACTGTTTATTTATAAGCATAACTAATAAACGCATTGACCAGTTGAAGTATTTTAGCTACATATATACCTCATAATCAAATAACATGGTGCACCTCTGATGGTAGTGATAATGTACATTTATAATAATTATGTGATGTTAGTTCGGTGGAGAGATGAATATCAAGTATGTAAATGAAGTATTAAAGGAATAGAATATATCCTATTGTGTATTCACTATCATAGGTTGAATTGATACAGTAGGTGTATACTTTGTAGACGGTAAGTTGTTCATTCATATACAAAGTTTAATACATAACTCTGGTCACACACAACCATACTTTACATTAAAATATTCCACCTATATCAGCTTATTAGAATCTTATGTCCTGGCTATAGGATAGATATTAAATTAAGAGATTTTAATTGTGACTAAAATAGGATTGTTTTGTAAATAGTAGGCTAATAAATTTCCTAATATTTTTGTGAGTATCAAATATTTTCCGATGGAAATATATTTGTGAAATAAATAAAAATTGCCCCACCTGTACTGATTCTTTTATATATAAAAAACTATTTATTTTAATTGTATTTGTTTACATGTCAATTTTAAAAATATATTATTATAAATGAAAAGTTATATACATTGTTGAATATAATAAATATTTAATTTATAATTTTGCTTTAATAATATAACATTATTTTATAATTAGAACCATTTTTTTTAAAGGTGGTATCTCACTACAAGATTTTCCGGTAACTTGGAAATATTGTAAATTTAAAATCATTTTCTATCAAGTTTTAATGGGATACCATATAAAGTTATTATATTTCAGGCACGTTGCCGGAAAGTAAAGGGGTTCCTCACTAAACTTGTAGTTAACTTGATAGAAAATCATTTTAAAGTTAAAATATTTCCGGCAAGTTGCCGGAAATACCTGTAGTTTGATACCCCCTTAATACATACAGCCATATTCGAAAAATATAATCCATAGATCCATTTTAAATGTAAAATTATACATATTGTGTAACTTTCAGTTATACGTATTATGTAACAATAGTTTGACAATTCGCTATTGAAATTATTTAAAACGATAGTATTTCCACCTATATTTCAAACTATACATCATTACAATTTGTTTATTAAAATATCTTCACATGTTTCTATATAATTTCAAAGAGAATTATATTCATAATACTAATCTCTTATTACTTTTAATATAAGTGTATAACTTCACATGGCATTCAATAAATAATGATAATACATATAGGCTACAAATGAATACATTTAAATATACGACAATCGGATTTAAATTCATGTTATTTAAATAATACTACTTATGGAAATGTGAAAAATACATTATTTGGGGGCTAACTTATTTAGACACAATCTATAATGAATAGTCAAAGTGACTAGAATACTCGTAATAATTAACTATTTCAAATATATATATGTGTGTGTATGCGCGCGCGTATGTGTGTATGTGTGTGAGCGTGGGCTCGTAGGTCATATAATAATATAGAACGAGAATAAAAAATAAAATAAATAAATAAACAAAACGATAAAATAATATAATTTATAAAAATAATAATTATTAATTTTACAATATTAATATTGTAAAAATAAGTGAAGATATTACATTGATGATATGTAGGCCTTGAGGGGTGTAATAAAGTACGGATGTGAATGGATTAATCTAATAGAGGCAGAGAGGGAATTCCATAAGGATGGAACAATATAACTGAAGACGGGTTTATGGTATTTCAGATATGAGACATTTCTCATGCATGAGGGCAAATTGGGGAAATGTCGGCATTTGAACTTAAGGAAGTTAGGAAGGAAGTTAGTGAGAGTCTTAGGGTTAGTGGGGAAGTCAAATAAGGAGGAGAAGTATAATATATATGCTTGCTGAGCGAGTAATAGAATATGTATGAGGGAACCAGTTGGATAGGATTTGGTGGGAGTCGTAATATAATGATCAAACCGATTAGTGGAGAAAATGGTTCGTAGAGCTGCACGAATTATACGATTTAAAGGGTGTAATGATATCACCTATATATGTATATGCTCATATACATTATACACATATACATTGTACACATGTAATGATATCATCTATGTATGTATACGCTCATATATAGTACACATGTATAGATACCATCTATTTGTATATACGTTATATCTAGTACAAACGTACGTAGTATAGCCACGCCCACTCGTATGATAAACAACCACCACCCCGCGCGTGCATTCCCAGCTACGTGCCTGGTTGACTTGTACTGCACTAATTAACATTAGTATCCTCACGCACACGCTAACGTGAACATACACGCTTCACTATATACTCTATCTTAATCTATATATATCTATACTAATAAACACATTGTTGCCTTGGATTACTGTGTATTCCTTATCTAGACTATACAATATTTTGACAACGTTGGGATATTAACATCATCATATACCACAGGTATACATGCGAATACATAGAGGCATCATATTATTACAAAGGGGATAATGAAGTTTTAGGGAGATGATAGAGTAGGTAGTGTTACATATCTATGTATCCTTATATATATATATATGTATTCGCTATATCTATACTTGTATGAACAATAAACTTAAACACAGGATCCCTTGATTCCTTACTTTTCGAAAGCTGCCGGATAAACACATTAACTAACATATTCTATTATACACAGGTTAATATAACAGGTATACCTGTAGGAGCAGTAGTTGATACGAGAGAGGACGATTACGTTTATGAGGACAGTAGTAAAAGAGGGCGAGTTATATAATATGTATTGAGTAACTCAATTTGAGTTGCATATGTGTTTCTTATTAATTTTGAAGAGCTGATTTAGATATATTAGCAATATAGGAATTAAGTGATAGGTTAGCATCAAAAGTAACACGAATATTTATAACAGATAAAGAATGGATGATAGGGAGACCGTCGATGATAACATGAGGAACATAATTATAGTTAGGTGGGTTATTTATGAGTGCTGATTTTGAAGAATTAAGGAGAAGCCATTATTTTATAGTTGATGCATATTTACATATCTGGTAGTACATTGGAGGAGTTAGATAATGAATAGAAGGAAATACTTCAATATCATTAGCGTATATGCATGACCTCCTATAACCTCTGAGGTTATAGGAGGTCTTGGTATATGTGATAGTGGATATCTGGAAATTGACTCAATATTATGTATAGGGAGATATTTATTGTATATAGAAAAGAGTAGGGGACAATAAAAAATCTCTGAGGAACACCATAATGAAGAGGACGAGATTGTGTAGATAAATAGCAAATTGTCACGATGATGATCGATTTAATATATAGGAAGAAGACCATATTAGTACGGTTCAACGTAGACCAGTAATTTCTAATCTTGAGATAAGTATGGAATGGCTCAAGTAATCGAAAGCACACGATACGTCTAATAATACAATTTGGTAGGAGATAGATGGAGATACTACAATATAAATGTAGAGTATATATTGTTTAGTATTTGTTGTAGTGCAGTTTCAGTAGAGTATCCTCGTCTAAATGAACTCTGAAATATATCATATAATTTGTTAATATATTTGTTAACATATATTTTATATATCATATCATATAATATATATATATATATATATATATATATATTAATGCTTGACCAATCCTCGAGGATATTAAGTATGAATGAGTTTTTACCATCGATATAAAGAAACTTTCTATACATCCCCAGCAAACCATAACAGAATATACAAATATGTCACGACATCGGAGATTATTAAATCAGAATTAAATCAGGCTTTAATACTTAATTATTAAAGCAGTAGAAAGATGTTTTAAAAACGTTTAAATCGGTTGAATTAAAGCAGATTTTAAATCAACATGTTCGAAAATATGATTAAAATTTCTTTATAAACTTCATTTAAGTATTTAAATCTGCTGTAATGGTTTACTGGGTTGATGGTAGTTCCTTTAGTTTCTTCCAGGGCTCATTTCAAAATTATAGACTTTCTATAACCTCAACGAGGTTATAGGATGTCTATGTTCGCAACCCTGACATCAATGTAAATAGATATTTATATGTATTTGTATTTACATCGATGAACCCTGCACATGTATTTTATAAATAATTCGAAAATCTTTGTATACATTCGATACTTTGTAATATTTAAATTTCAAGTTTATAAAACATTTCCTTAATTTCATTATATTGATAAAATATATTCTTTATATTTTATATATATATTGGTAATAAGTAATATATATACGAAATATAAACACGACCATTAACTTTCGAACAATTAATTAAGCGAACTTATATTATTGAAATTATTATTTATTTTTAATTAAAATTTAACATTACATTTTAATTAAACGAATTCAAATATTTTAAATAATTAATTAAATAATTTTCACAGCTTAATTGAAAAATAAAAGAATTCACTTTATTACAAATATCCACAATTATAAGCTGCTTATTTATTTATATTAATACAAATTCGTAATTACAATGTCCGAGGGAAGAATTAACCAACTGAAGAACTTCTTCAGCAGTTCAATCGATCTTGCGAATATTAGTAATGTTAGTAGTACTTATATATATATATATAATATATTTACTATATAATATGTTTGTATTTAATATATATATATATAAAGTATGAATGTTTAGCATCATGATATCAGTATACTTAAACTACAGTATAATTACTATATTAAGTTTAGCGTAACTATTATTTAATTATTAGTGTTAACAATACTAATATTCTTAGATATCTATCGTGATAAAAATATACACTAAATAATTTTTAAATGTACTATATCATATACTATATTATATAGTTACTATTATAGTATATATTCAATATATAATATTGTAATATATAATATATAATATATAATATATAATCTATATATATCAATATATAATATATAATATTGTAGTATTTGTTACCTAGTTATATGATATATATTTTAATTAAGTTAATAGTAATATAAAGGACAGATTATCTAGAACATCTTATTTGTCGTCTACAATGATCACTTTAATATAAACTGTATTCTGTGATATTTACTCCAAAATATAACCTCTATTATAGAGTCTTTAGATTTTTATATTGTCAATGATTTATTGACGAAAATTCCCTCCATCTATGTTATGTCTTACATGTAACACAAATAATAAAATGTTCTCCCCATCTAAAGTGTACGCGGATTAGAATCAGGGTCAAATCTAACGCGCGAGAGTTAAAAAGTAAACAACGCGATGCAATAGGTGGGAGTCGCGTATACACAATGAATATATATATCCAATAAAGGACGTATGTCCTTTCTATAATATATACATTGTATGACATAATTGAAATTTATGATCAACTTATATTCAATTCAATGATTCAACTCCCGCCTCACGCGCTTGTTTTTTAAAATATTTCGCGTTAGTTTTGACCCGTCACCGCGGATTATGTGAACAAGCGTCCGATCGCATATTCACATGATCCGTGCTTACTATAACATTATTTATTCGTAAAATAAAATGTTCATTATTATTCGTACGCAAACCAAAGTAATCATGTTATTGATGTCTATACAGTATAGTATACCATGTATACTTATTACATATAAATATATATATATATATATATATATATATATATATATATATATATATATATATATATATATATATATATATATATATATATACTATAGTAGTCAACTAATATAGGTCTCATTACTATTTTAGTGACACATATCAATTTATAGTTTGCTATTTATAGTACTATTATAGCACATGCATTAAAAGGTTTGAACTAACACATGTGTTCTCTAAGTCATGGTATTTCTAAATTATATGAAGATTGATACATTTATCATATGTAGATAATATATACATATGTATATTATATGTAACATGTATAGTATACCATTTTCATAAAGTGATATTTTAACAGACCTTAAATTTAGTTCATATGATATTAATATATATATATATATATATATATATAAATATATATTGCAGATAACTAGGTAACAAATACTACGGAATATACTATAGTACTATAGTATATATTATATATATATATATATATATATATTTATAATATGAAATATAATGTGTATATCTATATTTGAAATAATATACACATGAGTGTGTAATGCACTGGGTGTATTGTATAGCGTCACTATTACATATGTTATTTGATTAGGTTATATAATGATAGTGTATTTGTACATATTCAAAAATAACAATGAATTACATTTGTCTACCTATAACGATTGTTGAAAGTGTATACGCAGTGTAGTGAATTAAATATTTATAAATTTTAATAAAATTGAAATAAAATTTTTCATTATAAATTGTAAGTATTTTATTTCTAAATTTAATCATAATATTTCCGTATACACGCCGACACAACAATTATAAACAATGTCCGTCTTGTTTAAATAGTGTAACATACACTATGTAATATTACATGATAGTAATGAAATACTTACAAATATATAAACGATTTCAACGTCCCGTACACACATGTTATACTACCACAAACACGAGCAATAAGGGGTTACATTCGGGCATAACTACGTATCCCGATGTTACTTTCTAGTAATACTCACCTAAAAGTATTGATACCATCTACAAGTTCACTATAAGTGTCCACTACTACACGATTACCTGTCTGTAGTGTTGATCGGAATAGTTCATTATCATTGAACTGATATGAAATCTAATTTTTACTGTTTTTAAATTATAATTCAATTCAATTTATTTTATTTCGATTTTATTAAGCGTACTACACTTATTCTGCATCTAAATTGTCACAAATATTGACATTATTGAAAATATATAAAATATGACTACAAATTAATATGAAACTGTGTAAATATAAAATCTATAAAATAGGTATATAGACCACATTTTAGTTATAATATATTTAATATATGATGATTATATTATTCTATATTGTATGTATATTTGTGGAAGAATATATATTTTTACTATATTTATAAGCGTATAAGTATTTATATAAGTGTGTTTATGCGTATGCGTTTTATTGTATATATGTGATTATGTATTTATATTTATATACGTATATATTGTTGTATGGGTGCTTATAGGTAACAAGTAGTTATATTATACGAATTGATTTAATGCGGAGTGTTTTAATTTGGTTTGGTTATTTCGTGCGCTGTATAATTTACTATTTATAAATAATTATTTAAATTTACATTACACGCGAGATCACCAATCCGTACGATATCACTGGCATATATTATTATATAAATATATATATATAGATATATATACATATATATATATTAAATAATGATTATATTTCCTAATCGATGACAGCATAACAATGATGGAAGCACTAGTTCCGACGAAGCTAAAACCTGGGCGAAGAATAAATTCTCTACGCTAAAGGATGAGTCTACCGGAGTACAAATCTGTGTGGGCTTCGTTACCGGACTGTTAGTTTAACGAAACGATACGTATAACACATTACATATCTAAACTATCATATATTCGATAGAGTTATATTTATTGTAGTCTTATGCTAAGATAACACACTAATTTTAGATAGATAGATTTATCTATAAACTATTTATAAATAGTTTATTGTTTAGCAACACGAATACAATTATAATAATAGTAGTGAATTTAAAATAAAGCGTAACAAACCGACACGAAACAAGAAATAAAAATAAATATATTATAGAATTGGTAAAAAAAAATTAATTTAAACGGGCCGTGTAAATGTATACACTTTGAACTTAATTTGAACTAATAATAGTTAAAATCTAAATAGCATTGAATTTACGTATATTTAATTGATAAAGTTGATTTAACATGTAATGCGAGTGATAGGATCATAATACACTATGCCTAGCACTCTTATGAGCCAGCTAGATAATCATATAGTATGAATATTGCGATAGCGTCCACCTTTGTAGCATGATATGCTAGGCATAGTTTCCATCAATACAATTATATTTCTAGAAAGTGTTTGTGTAATATCACCTTTTTATGTATCACATTTTATATATATATATATATATATATATATATATATATATATGTATATATATATATATATATATATATTATAGTTATAGTATCAAGTTATATCATGTATAAATCTATATTTTTAAATTATAATTTTCCTTTACAAAATATATACATTTCATCTAATTCCCATGTCAAACTTAATTCTGCAATGTTACTAAGTACAATTAATATCATATATCATAATAGTGTTAATCATTAAAAAATAACATATTAATGCATGCAATAAAAGCTTGCATATAAACACACACACTTTATTATATGTTATAATCAAGTAATAAAACCATTGCCTGCATTATTGGACACACACACACACACACACACACACACACACACACACACACACACACACACACACACACACACACACACACACACACACACACACACACACACACACACACACACACACACACACACACACACACACACACACACACACACACACACACACACACACACACACACACACACACACACACACACACACACACACACACACACACACACACACACACACACACACACACACACACACACACACACGTATAAACTAGCATTATACTCACATACCACTGCATATGATTGGATTACCTAGTCATGTGCTATTTAGTGCCTCTAATGCCTAATGAGCTAATTCAGTGACTCACACAGTTACTAATGCAGTGACTAATACTGGTGGTAGTAATACACACAAATACACATGCATATCATACTAATGTTGGATAGTAACAATTATACTATTGTCTTTATTTAACATGTTTCTATATAAACACTTTTTTTTATTACATATACATAAGTTATGTTTTATATCTAATTATAGAGTGGATAAATATATTTATATATATATATATATATATATATATTTATATATATATATGAGCTTGTAATTGTTTAACTACCTTACATTAATAAAACATAATATATGTGTAGAAATACTAATAATGTTCACAATTCTAATATTTTATAATATACATTTGATAACTTTAAAAACCCTTTTCCTATGAGATATTTATACTTATTATATAATGCGTATTTTATTATATACTTATAATATAAATATTCATGGGAAATTTTCCCTATATTTATATCCAAATGTGTAATTGATAATTGTTTTTTGTCTTTGTTATATAACAAAATCTATATTATATATGCTATACACATATTATATATGCTAAACTAACATAGTAATATAACAAATAATAAAGTTGTTATTCAATTTATAATATAATTAGTATAATGAATAGAATAGTTACTGTACTGTATTGTACTACAATTCATATAATATAATATGAAACTTAATAGATATCATCATATTAATGTTTAAATATATATTACTATATTATTAAATAAATAGTTTTATTATCAGAAATCTGCTTATATATTATTTATGTGTCAGTATTAATAGTATTAATTTAATACTATGCTTAATACTACGTAATTACTGACTAGTTAAATATTAATATTGATTATAATCATAATCATAATAATTATACTATAAATTACTCTATATTTATTATTTAATATTTAATTTAGTGTCACAGAAAAAATCATGGAAAAAGTTGGAAAATCTGCAGCCATTATTCTGGTCACTGGTCTAGTTGTCTGTAAAGTTTGTATTGCATCATCATTATTATTACATCATCATTACATAATCATCGTAGTCGTATAGTATTCTAGTTTATTAGTTTGTTATATCGGATTCAAAATAATCATTTTATATTTCATCATTGCATCATTATTGTGGATCATTATCATTGCATTATTATTTAAGTGCATTATATAATAATCTGATATATCCGAAAATAGAAATAAACTCAGTTTTAGATTGATTAATGTATTATTCTATTGCAGTACATACACATACATACGTCATATGTTCTTATAGTAGCATGATCATTATGTAAAATTGATAGCGGTACATTATAATTACTGACTACTGAATTAGAGTGACAACTAGTATTATTATGTTATACTTTTTCATAAATGATAATAGAATTACAATTATATTTTATTCACTGATTTTGATTTTTAAATAATTTTTTTTATAATAATTCTTTACCTTACATTATATATTTATTTTATGTTAATTAAATGACTGAATAATTTATTATTTGTTTAATAAACTACCAATAAATAATAAATTATCACTAGAATTATAATTATTATTATTAATTTATTTATATAATTATATTAGAATATACATGTAATGTTGTTTTAAATATAGTACCTGTTAAATATAGTATCTGTTAAACATAATAGAATATTTAATGATATTAATAATAACTGACATAATAATGCTTACTAACATAATAATGCTAGTGTAACACACACACACACACACACACACACACACACACATACACATACACATAAATATACACATACACACACACGTCCGCGCGCATGCACATATAAACATTCATCATCATTTCTATAAAAATATGTATATATATATATATATATGTATATAGTATATATACCATATTGCTCAATAGTTTTAACCCGTGTGCACATTATATCATTTTTATTAACATCGTTTAAACACCTCTGATTGGCTACAATACCCGTACACACGTGTATACTACAACACCCCTACAGGTTGCTCACCACGCCGGCTACATTGATATGGACTGGGCTCGTCTTCGCCACAAGGCTGCGGAAACCACCGGTAGATTTGTAGACACCACGGGTAAATCTCTACCCTCCTCTAAACAGGTTCATAACCCTCCTAAAAAGGTTCATATAACCCTCCCACACACCCCATACGATCATCTACACACATCAATATTATAAATTAAAATATCATTAGTTAGCGAATACTGAATCACTTGTTTTGATGTTGTATTCACTAATACTAATGTATAGCTTTTATCTGCACGTATATTTATACGTTATATATCATTTTTATATTGATTGAAATTCTTATAATTCTATATTTATATTATATTGTAAGTATTACATTTTTGAGATATATTTGTATAGTATTCTGTAAAAGTTGTTTATATTGACGTTATAGCGTATGTTATTATAACTATTAATTATAAAAAAGTAACACGCATTCTAAATTCAATTAAACTTTGTAATTTAAAATTTATATCATTTAACATATATAACGATTATTATTTACATGTAAATAATATATATTTATATATTTACTATAATAATAATGGTCTGTATCGTAACAATATGTCCCCCGCTTGTATTGATTACGATATATATAGGGTCAAATTAAAAATACTCGTTTAGATATTTGACACACTAGTGTGTACATGATAATCTTATTTAGAAAATACATATGTAGTAAGATATATATATATATATATATATATATATATATAAATTAGTTGTTATTATAATTTTAAAATATACAACAATACATGTAAAATATTTTAAATTTGACCTCAGAAATCGTAATCAAAACAAACGTGACAATATTCTATATTATCCATAATATTCAATAATATTAAGTAATATTTATTTAACGAGTAGATAATAATTGTTATATATTGTTTTGAAATTTTATTTATTTATATGTTTTATTTATATAATACATTTAGAAGTATAGAATATACTTTTATTTAAAAAATAACCTTTATGAATACTATTTTTAATAATAAAACATATATGTATAGGCTTTTAAAAAATAGCACTTTTCCCTATCTTATACATTGAATACATTAAGCGCACACATTAAGAAAATATTGTTCATTGACAATTTTACATTGAATTGATAATTTAATATAGTTAATATAGTTCTGCTTAATTAATATAGTTAGGATTTACTTTTAAATAATCAACTTCTGTTTTTAATTCTGTACATTTATTAAATATCACATGTAACACCATACAATAAACTTAATATTATTATTAATTCACATTAAATAAAATTAATATTATCATCATTATTTTTGTATTAGTCATATATAATAATTATCATTAACATTAAAAACTATATAACAATTTACAGGTAATCAAGTTTGCAGAAGACAATGCAGTATTATCTTCTTCTTTCGGTGGTGGATTCTTTGTTGGATTCATGATCTAAGTCGGAAAGTCGCTCGATTTGTTGAGATTTCTATTACTTTATTAGTCAATGCTTTTTTTCAATCTCAACTAATTTTTTTTAGTCGATTTTAGTATTAATAGTTTGGTGAGCTTGTTTTAAACTAAAACCAATTGTTTGCAAGTTTATTGAAAAATATCTAACTATACATACAAGTATTGCATTATTATTTAATAAATTGTAATGATATTTCAAATTTGTTAAATAGGTTATTTATATATCATATATTTTATTATAATCTAAAATTAAAAATAAAAATTAATATACTAATATATACTACCCAAACTTCATTGTAATTACTAAACTACTTCTTGATATTATATATATATATATACAGAATAAAATATAAAATTAATATACTAATATATACTACCCAAACTTCATTGTAATTACTAAACTACTTCTTAATAGTATATATATATATATATATATATAGATATATATATACAGAATACATAGTTCTTTCATTATCTGTAATTTCATGATCTTAAATTAGTCTATTTATAAGTTTTACTTTGACCCCTTTAACTCTTAGCATTGTTATTTGATTAACTATAGATAATAGTTCAGTAATGACATAATTTGACATTTATGTAGATAACAGATAACCATTACATCATTACATCTATGTAAGTATTTGTTTCACTAGAGTATTCTTTAATGTATGTTGATTAATATTGGAATATCCCACTCGAGTTAAATTCATTGGATGTAAACAATTTATAAAAATAACTATTAAATATCTATAATTATTATTTATTATAATTAATAAATATTAGAATCAATATATGTATTATTAATATACTGAATTACACATTTTAAACTGTGCTATCATATTTATTTGAATATCTCCATGAATAATATATATATATATTATAATGATATAAAGATTATTATAGTAGTAGAATTAGCAAGCATCCTTCAACTTTAATCATCACTTATTTTCACATTGTACACATAATAACTAGGATATATACATATACTAGGAATCATTTATTTACTTTATAAAGGAAGGTACCATCTCTCATGTTATAAATGTTCAATGTCTCACTTTTCTATCAAACTCCATCACCATCACCCATCCACCTTTCACATTCAACAGTGCCTCCACAATACTAAGTTCTTTATCATACCAATAAATACAATAAACTCCTCATTGTTCTTAGTTCTTTATAAATAAACGATGCCATTATCTGTAATCTGCATCACACACACGATTCTAGGAATACGCTATATCCGCTATATCCAACGAAGCAAAGATATAACACTCCCTATCTACGCAATGAGATTAGTAGTCAGGCATCTGGCTGCTAGCATTAGTATCGTAATCACTGAATTATATTTAGTTTTTCTGTGATTTGTATACATAAATGTTTTCCTTGCTCTATTAAATTACATGCACTATAACTTAACTTTTACTCGCCACATTTATATTTAGCATTTAATACCTACATTAATTAATACTTACATTCATTAATACATACATTCATTAATACCTCTATTTATTTGTTATATATTAGTAATGAATACTTAGTTTTCATCATATAAATTATAATTTCAAGCATATTATTTTTCATTTTAAAAGTGTATAGTTTGATACTAATTTACATTATAAATAACGCATAATTCCGAAAATTATATAGCTCACGGTTTTTGTATACAAAATAGAATTACCATATTTCGCATAGAGAGTGTTATATGTTTCCCTAGAATAATCGTTGCTATATATAGTATACTTATTTGCCATTACTATTCTGATCTCATCTAATCATCTTCACTAGTATTCATTCTCCTCACCGTTACAAATTCTCTATACTCGATACTCACGAACATTTGTTGATATAGATAATCTGAGTTTATAACTTTCTACCACATCACTTTAAAACTTCACTCTACTTGACCTTTAACCCTAACTCGCATGCTACACTGCTAATATAAAGATAACTCGGCTATATCCTAATACATAAGGTGTTATTGATATCTCTTGAAGTACGCATGTAAACCCCCTGAGTGATAGTTTGAATCCAAATATCCTTCTAATATTTCATAACAAGTAGCTTATATTAAAATATATTTACCATTAAAATGTCAATAAATATTGAAACCTAGAATGTAAATTGTTAAATAATTAACTGTGCTTAATTAATTGCCTAAATACTATCCCAAATATTTTCTAAAGCACTTCCATAATTTATTGAAAGATCTATTTATTTATCCAAATAAAATTACCGAGTGACCTCCTTAATAAAAGGCACTAATCCTACTTGATCTCTTCTCTACCTTCGAAACAAATGATAACAGTCGTTCCCGCTTACATATATTAGTATATATATATATATATATATCATATCATATCTATCGTTTAACATGTACCTAGTTATCCTCTTTTACCCCTAGTTGCACATCATCCATGTTAATCTATCCATACTCCACCTACCGTAGAAATATCACATGATATACCGTAGAATTATTACCGTACTATTATACTATACAATATAAGTATAATGCTTACAAAATAAAATAAAAGTACAATAATGATATAGTTTTAGAGATTTCAAGATTTACGCGAAGTATACTTATATGATCTTAGTATTATATTGTGTAAATGTATGTAAAGAAGATACGATAGATTATGGTGTAATATAGTGTAGTAGGAGTTAGTACGATCACTGTTTGTGAATTTATCATTATAACAAATCCACCGCAGTTTGTTTAAAGAAAAGGCGAGTATATATGGCAAGTTATTTTAGAAATTCTATATATGATTCAACAATATTCATATTATTTAGTTTATTAACGAGTCTTTAATGTGTAGTTTCATTGGTGAATAAAGTAAGCTAATGCAATAGGCACATTTAGTAAGTAATCCGTATATATATACATATATTTAAAAAGAATAACACACAAACTATTCAAACAAGTTCGTGAACTAGAAGGAAAGAGATACATATCTATATGTGCTATGAAAGACTCCCAAGGTAATCTAAAGACGAAAAATCAAGATGTATTGCATATCTGGAAAACGCACATTGAGAAACACCTAAACACCTAAACACACAATTCAAACACGACGAAAATGCTCTGCAAAAATTTGTGTAGATCTCAGTAGATGTTAATAATGAAAACATACCGCCAATAACTGAACAAGAAGTCAAGTACTCAATAAAACAACTAGCCAACAGAAATTCACCTGGGGTTGATGGAATAACTTCTGAATTGATAAAATCTGGAGGTGATATTATGACTAAAACATTAACAAACCTGTTTAATAAAATAATTGTGACAGAGAATCCACCAAATGACTGGTCTAAGATGATAATAACACCGATCCACAAAAAAGGTGATAGACTGAACGCCGCAAACTATAGTTATATATAGAGCCATTGCACTATTACCAATACCAGGTAAAATATTCTGCAAAATATTGATGAATAGATGCTCGCACATAACTGAATCATCAATGAGTGACTCTCAATTCGGTTGTAGACCTGGTAGAGGAACCACGAATGCAATATTTATTATAAGGCAGTTGATCGAGAAAGCAAAAGATCACCAAATACCTCTCCATTTCCACTTTATTGACTGTAAAGCAGAATTTTAAACTATTTGGAGAGAGGCACTTTGGAAGATGCTGCTTAAGATAGGTATCCCAAATAAATTTGTCGAGATAATCAAAAATTTATATGATAAAACGGAATGCTCCATAATAGCTGGAGGAGAACTATCGGACTGGTTCCCAGTTAATATTGGCGTGAGACAAGGCTGTATTATGTCACCAAGTTTATTCAACATATTTATGGAATATGTAATGAAGGGTGTTAAAAGTTTGAACCGTGACTTTCAATTACACGAAAATATGTCTGTTGATATCAGATACGCAGACGATACGACACTCATATCTGCTGTATTCGAAAAACTGCAACTATCTACATTGGAACTTGAACAAGCTTGTCAAAAATGGGGTTTTAAGATAAATCCTCTTAAATGCGCAATAATGACACCAGATATCAATTCTGAAATTGAAATCGACAACAACGTGGTTCCCAAAGTTTCCAAGTTCAAATTTCTGGGTAGTCTTGTTCCAGACTGCTCCTCAGATGTTCAACACAGAATATCAATGACATCACAAGCTTTCGGTCGACTGAGAACGATATGGTCATCAAAAGACGTATCAATACATCTTAAGACTAGACTCTACGGAGCACTCATTCTGCCGATTGCCACATACGGTTCAGAGTCATGGACTACAAGACGAAAAGAAATAGATGCGCTACTAGTGTTTGAAATGAAATGCCTTAGAGCTATACTCAGGATTACTAGGTCCGAAACACCATGATACGAAAGAAACTAAACATAAGCGATACGATAGAAGACATCATTCTTAAAAGAAGACTTCGCTGGTTTGGTCATGTTGTCAGGAATACGTCAACACTAAATTCCAGCTACAAGCTATATTTCAACAAAAAGAGACCAAGAGGACGCCCGCCAAAAAGATGGTCTGATGGCATAAGGGAACAGTGCGGTGAGCCACTCTTAAATATAGAGAGACGAGCTAAACGACGAGATGCCTTCGGAAACTATGTATTCATGTGGAAAGCAAAGGGACGATAATCCCACGCATTTAAGTCAAGTACGTCAAGTCCGTATATATATAATTCGGATGAATGAGAAGGAAAACTCACCATAAGCATAGTTAGTGTACACCTGTACTCATTAGCAATTAAGATCAAAACGTATGAACTCAACAACAATAAATCCTATACTTCCAGTGACGGGAGTCCGCATACGACCATCCTAGATAAACAACGCACACCCACGAGGATTTTATGATGTCGTTCCTTTAAACCCTACGGGGAGGGGTGAGATTTAGACGTGCCGAGATTCTATTATGAAGGCGAAATTATTACATTGTAGACAAAATCTAAAAATAGTAACTTTCAATGTACAAATGATGGATGTCAGATAAGTTGATAAGGTACTACAAAAAACAAAAGAGGTGAAATCGAACACGCGAAAGTATAATATATCTATATGTGGTATAAAAAAACACAGAAAAGTACACTCAGCAAATAGGGAACAAGAAATTAACCAGTACGATGTTGACCCTGGATACGATCTATACACCGTATCAGCGTGGAGAAATCAAGTACAAGAAGCTAATGGTGGCGTGGGTATTATCATTAGCAAAAAGGTAAGTAAAATTCTAATAAACATAAAACGAGTTATGAATAGAAGAATAGAATTATGATAGTTAACTTTCAAAGTAATCATGTATTAACTACTATCGTTACATATACACCATTAGATTATGAAGATGAAGTAGTCAAGAATACTTTCTATGAGCAACTTTGAACAAGTACCATCCCACAACTGCTTGATCATATTAAGTGATATGAATACAAGGATGGTACCAGAAGATGTGCAATACACTTACAAAACATCAACAAATAATAATGGAAGTTGGTTCAAAGAAATGATAGAAGAATTCATAAGCTATTAGTAGCTAACTCACAATTTCAAAAGAAAATAGGAAAGTTATGAACCTGGATGTCATCACACATGACGAAAAAACTAACTTCACTGTAGTATTATTGTACCCGCCTACTATAATCATATAGCGTGACACAATATACTGGTGAGAACAAAATGGAGGAAAAGCATAAGCAACTGCGAAGCCTATAATACTTTCGTATCTTTGCGATCAGACCACAGAATAGTAGTAGCGAATGTGACTCTAAGTATCCGAGCAACAAAGCAGACTGCGCAGCGTAAACACAAGTATAATTGCAGCTAGCTAAGGGACCAAGACACAATACAGCTGTAGTCCCCTGGGAGAGGTATGCAGCTGAAGTAAGGAATAAGTATATTTGTATAAGTCATTAATAAGTACTATAATACACATAGTTGGTCCATATGATGTATGTATATTTTCTTAATATTTATTGGTTCTTTAATTATGTGATATTTATTATCAGATAGCTGTATTTCAAATTTACACATGAGTTTATAACCGAATGGCGTTACGACGAGGTCTGGTATTATATACGTGTATTATATGCTTTATTATATGTTGTTCGAGATTTAAGTTCAGTAAATATTTCAATATAGCTATATAGAAACCTAGGTTCCTGAAGTCGAATTTATGTTAAAGTTGCAAATAATTACATTTTTCAATATTCATTATGATAATTCTGTAATATATATATATATATATATATATATATTGAAATGAATTTATTTGTATTACTATATATTATATACTATAGGATATAATGTTTCACACGAGTATGCTGACTTTGAATGATATCGATACCTTATATATTAGTATTATTGTTATTATTGTTATTATTGTTATTTTTTTTCATTAAGCATACACTTGCGCCTAGTATAATGGTTTCAATCGAGTTTGTGTTTCATGAAGTTAATAGATGTACGGATGCATGATGTATATGTACCATCTTTTGATTATATAGAGATGTTAATGCAAGTACACTGCATACACACTGATTAGGCGTTGCAGATATAATGTTGGATTTTAATTGAGTTCGGTGGTCCATGTTTCAGTGAGTCACACAACCTAGGTAATCGTTTAGGTATCTCGTCCTATAGGATCCTATAGGTTATAACCTACCCCTACCCCATCCTAACCTATCCCTATCCCATCCTAACCTATCCCTATCCTATTCTATCCCTATCCCATCATACCCTATCCATATCCCATCCTAACCTATCAATATCCCATTCTACCCTATCCCATCATAACCTATCCCTATCCCATCCTACCCTATCCCTATAACATCCTAACCTATTAATATCCCATCATACCATATCCCTACCCCATCCTAAACTATCCCTATCCTATCCTAACCTATCCCTATCCTCTCCTACCCTATCCTTATCGCATCCTACCCTATCCTTATCCCACCATACCATATCCCTATCCCATCCTAATCTATCACTATCACATACTAACATATCCCATCCTACCATATCCCATCCTAACCTATCAATATCCCATCCTAACCTATTGATGTAATTTTTTGAAAAAAAATTAATTTACGAATTATAATTATCTAATGATTAATAATAAATAAATAAATAATAAATCATAAAAAAATAATAAATCTATAGATTTATTGATCAGTTTAGTGATTGTATTTTTAATAGTGATATCGGTAATTTATTTTGATTTAGATGTTATTTGCTATATGTTTAGTCGAATTATTTATTTTATTAATTACTATTATTTTTAGTTGGACCATTAGATAATTATTATTATAATGTTGATAAGATTTACATATATCATGGTATTAATACCATGCCATAATATCATCGATAATATCATGCAATAATTACGTCATATATCTAAACATTATATTTTGTAGGAACATATGATTATAATTTCCAATAAATATATATCATTGACATTATTGGAGTTTATCACACCTAGTTCACAATCTGAAATACGACGATTAAATACACAATTATGATAGTGGTTAAGGTCAATCAAGGTTAAATGTGTGATGTATAGAAGGTTAGAATAACCAATAGACAGAAAGTAGGAAAGCTAATGGGGGTGTCCGTATTCGGTATCCATGTTCGAATACGGAAACTCTGTGATATAATACGGACACCCTATATACCATTGAATATACTATATATATAGGCTACTATTAATGAAGCAATCAGATACATTAAAATTACTATATAATTTTATATAATTTAACTAGTAATTAATTTATTAATTTTTATTATTTTATTAATTAATTACAAGTGAAGTATCTAAATAATAAGCATGACACGAATTCATAAATGTATGGTATATATATATTATAACGCACGTGATTTTATTAAAATTAGAATAGTTAACACGCTGCGCGCTGATTGGTTATAGGGTGTCCGTAATAGGGATTTATATAAATATATATGACATATAGATATATGTTTATAACTAATTAATATTTTATAACAAATATAATATTTATGTTTATAATGTTTAGAATACTTTAGTTTTTAATAATATAATAATAATAATAATAAATATTTATTAGAAGAAAGTTGTAAATTTTTTTCGTATGAAGTATATCAATTAATTATATTATTATTTCCTCTAAAGGGCTTCAGATAAAGATCAATATATTTTCTTTACTGTCGCCCGATATAGTTATATTGTTATATTTTATAGTAATACATTTGTATATTCTTGAGAAGGTTTTAAGTTGAAATTTGTTTTCATAAATTTAAAAACGTAATAAAAAAATCAGTTTATTGCCTATCGGTATTATTTTTAATAATTACAAAATAAAAAATACTTATTTAGACTATTTATATAATTATGAATATTTTATTCACTAACATTTTTGTGTAGCATTTATAGTTTCTGAGATACCGAGTGTGTCGTTATTCGGGTACTGTCCGTATTATAATAATACCTTTAGGTAACTTTACCCTAATTGTGTAAAAAAAAGGATCGGCTTTCGTTAAAACCATGGAATGGTAATAGGTATTAGATAATATTTATAATTGATATAATTATGTATAGTAATTATCGTATTTCGTAAAACCACGCTGATATACTTAATATAAGGGTGTGTTATTATATATTTAATTATTATATTCATATAGGACAACTTCTTCATTATGTAGTATAAGCAAAGCCTTTCATAGAAGTATGACGACAAAATAGAACACATTTTATCGGCATCAATATCTACTGCGTAAATACGCCTTAAGATACGCCTTAAGATATGCTTTAAGATACGCCTTAAGAGAGTCTTCGAAGGAATATTTGGATGTAAGTATAAAATATGAAAGTATATATACTACAAGTATACTTTTATAAAAGAGATCTATTGTTCATTTTGCAATTATACGTATAATTAATATCATATTTATTATTTAATAATGTAAATCACATTTATAGTTATAACTATATTTAATTATAGTTATGCCTATAGGCATATAGTAAATATATTCAATTTGTGATTAATGTACATATATGTAATATATAGAGTATATATATAGAGTATATATATATATATATATATATATATATATATATATAGGATATACCTATAGCATATACGCAGTAGGACCTATAGGTCCTATACGGGTATATAATTTAGGTTTACACACACATACACACATACACATACACACACGTAATGAATACGCGATGGGCGAGATGTGAGAAGTTTTTAATCGAGCGTTACGGTTGACTGCGCACGCGGGTTTTAGGGATTGCGTGCGACCCTACCCACATACCCGCCCACATGACCGCCTACCCACCCACCTACCTACCCGTCTACCTACCCGACGGGTACTCACCGATTAGTTCACTAGTACTCGATAACCTCGACTCTCTCTGTCACGCGTAATATAGAGATAATGGCCGCTTCTTCGACGGAATTAGTTAGTATCCCACTTCACCGCTAGGCTCGCATTGTGACGTCATCATTAAGTGTATGCGTAACTTATTAATTAAGGAAATTATATATATATGTAATTAAATATAATATATGTATTAATATATTAGCATACATTAATATTTATATTCTACCTATATATATATATATATATATATATATATATATATATATATATATATCCTAAAACTTTATAAACTATATAATAAATATACTATTATATAATATAATATATATATATATATATATATTTATATATATATTACTATTTATTTATTAACAATACATATACATAATTTATTATATAACACATACTTATAGGTATATGCATACCGATATCTACATATTTAAATTAACACCGGAAGAAATAAATTATAATGGCTATGCTATTATATGATATATATATATATATATATATATACATAATTTTATATATGTATGTATTGCATTGTGTACACATTTTTATATATAAATATGTATGTTTCGGTAAGACCTCATATAAGCAGGGATATATATCCATGATATAACTCCTAAGTTATAAAGAGGCCTTATGATAATCTAATATTACCCGATAATAAATATAGGTCACCTACCTATAGGTGATCTTTTATTATCGGGTATTATTAGATTATAAGAAGGCCATATACACTGTACATCGTACAGTGTACAATGTACAGTACGTATATCAGTGTACAATGTACACACTCGATAAACCTATTTGTTGTAGGCATACCCACATGTATGTAGGTAGTGTAGATATTGCACTAGTTGTATACCATACCTATCTCCACTATAGTGGAATACATACACGAAGGGACCTAACCATGACTAGAAAACATGTGTCAATGTGTCATTATACAGTGCATATCTACATATACTGATACCTATACTCACACCTACACTTCCAGTAAGTATGAGTTGTCACACATATTCACTGCGGTGATTCATTACTAGACATATTTGTAGCAAAGCCCGGCCTTTGGTCGTGCCGAACGGCTTTGGGTGAGCGTTGAAAATTCGTAAATTATGAAAAACCGCAAATACAAAACTTTAGATACAAATGCCACCACCACCTTGTGGTATACATCATATAATACATTATTTATAAAAGTCGTATATCATTCTTACGTCTCGAAAGAGTAAATTTACGACTGTATGTGCGAATACTTACAGTACAAGTTCAGTAGTATATTTCTATGAGGCTACATAAAAATATAAATATAAATATATATATATATATATATATATATATATATATATATATATACCAACACCCACACCAACTCACGCACACGCACATACATACATATACCCATATTCAGAGAATACAACCACATTATGAAGTCTATATAAACGTCTATAACCATATAATAATAACAGGTATTATGGTCTAATAAATAAACTAAATAATTGTCTATAAAAGTATTCTTTTAACTACCATTATAAGTCATAATGTTATAACAGTATATCATGTAGGTATCGGTTGTCATTACGATATGGTACCTAATAGATAACGCCTATACTTGTAGCCTACAT
This sequence comes from Osedax fenrisi, assembly GCA_964019155.1. Classification (NCBI taxonomy): domain Eukaryota; kingdom Metazoa; phylum Annelida; class Polychaeta; order Sabellida; family Siboglinidae; genus Osedax; species Osedax fenrisi. The sequence continues at coordinate 1,575,870 of OZ025243.1, read as the reverse complement.
ACCCTATAGCATACAATACATGCAATAGTGATGTAAATAGTGATGTAATAGTGAGTTAATAGTGAGTTAATAGTGATGTAATAGTGATGTCAATGATGTAGAGCTTTTTGATAATGAGCCGAGACTTTCGGTTATTGATGCCGAGTCGAGTTTTTAATTGTCGGCAATAAACTGGCGAAAAAGCCGAGAATACTCAATATCTATATAGTTAAGAAGTCCCTATAGATACTCTTGTCTAAAGAAACCAAGCCCAGACAATAGTCAATCAATTTAGCGAGAAACAATGTTTTTAAATTCATGTACAAGGTTTATATAACGTATATATACGTATACGTAGATTTTAGAATGCGGCCTTTAATCTGTGCAAATACATTTTATTACTATATAGAAAAATATTATTTTCATATTATGTTTATAAAACTATTATTACCGAGATTAAATCGGTGAACTAAAGGTGAAGATTGATACAGATGCTTAACACGTTCTTTTTATAACAGATCCTACAGATAATGCATACATAAGTAGCCGAGACCTATTCTGTAGTGATGTTTTAGATTCTAGCACGATCTACTTCATTAATATTTACTGTTAATGGAATGTATCAACATATTTATAATTACATAATATATGATGATGTATATATATTTTGGTATATTGGTATATATAATGGTTATAATATATTATATATATAGTTGTATACATGGTATACCATTAAATAACTCCCATAAACAATACTTATTTAGCACACGTCGTATAAGGGTAAAAGTTGACGTGAAGTCATACATATATTACATAATTAAAGTTGCATAACTAAAGTTACATAATTAAAATTACATAATTAAAGTTACATAATTAAAGTTACATAATTAAAGTTACATAATTAAAGTTACATAATTAAAGTTACATAATTAAAGTTACATAACTTAAATTACATAACTAAGGCTTACATAAGTATAGCTATTTATAGCTAGCTGATGCATACGTCGAAGCTTCTATTTAGTGATAGACACTATAGTGTATACTTGAGTGACAGTCACATGTACATCACGTGGTACATACGTTTAGCGATTACGCAATACGTTACGTAATCGAGCATCACATGATCCACGTGACTTCGGTTTAGGTTAACCGACGCGATCGTATGCTAATGATGTAAACTAGCTAACTAACGGAGGATTATCGCTCACCTCATTTAAATAATCGGGCCCTATGGGTGTACGATATATCGTATCCGGGTTCCCACGTGGTTACCATACCCCCCTGGCGGCTAAAGGACGGCTGAGCTAACACCCTATTTAATGGCCTATTAATGGATATCGTTAATTTACATATAGACGACTAAACGATTACGCAAGCGATAGTGAAATCTATAAATAGATTTCACTTTTGATTTAAACCTTTAGCGATGTTTTTTAATTCGAATTTAAATATTTTACCTCGCCACCGCAACATTCCAGATATAGGGCATAAACATTCGATATATGCAGGTGTTAATATTCGCAAAAGCATATATATATATGTTGATATAGTATGCATATATGTAATAGTTTTGGGTAACCAGTGATCTCGCGCGAGGTAATCTCGTTTGATTCGGTAATTTCGTGCGTAGTGTAATGTCTACTATTTTAAAATAATTATTTACATTAATACATAATGTATTAACGTTGCTGACCAGATCACCACTACGCACTTGACCACTGACCACTGACCACGACATTATTTCACGAGCGATAATCGGTGTTCTGATGTTCAGATATAGTCATTACTTTACGAATTACTTAATATATGAATAATATCTAAACCTATACATACCATAATAAGTTAACAGCACGACATATCAATTATGATGCTAATAGCGTAGCGTTACAACAGACTATAGAATATATACAACACGAATGCTTGTACCCTATAGGATGACTATATATAGTATACTATAGATGACTATACTATGGTACACGAGGAATTGGCTGCATAGCCTTACCTATCGGCGATAGGCTATCGCGTACAGTGTACGGCGTACACATCCTATTAATGAATCCGGTGGTAGTCCACTCTTCACTGCTTACGTACATCACTGTGACCATCACTCCTCACGTAGGTTTATAATACGTAGGTTTAGTACAACGTACGGTGTACGACGTACAGTGTACAATGTACACTGTACGTAGTTGTGAGGTTACTTAGTTATTTAGTCACGTGGGAGGGTGGCACGTGATATCGATGAACATAACTTCCTCCATTCGTAATGACCAACAGTCTTATATAGGAGTTCGTACTAGGGGAGAGAATACAGGTCCGAGATGTCGTTCATCCAGTTTATATTACCTTCAACTGAACCTTGCAATATCATTTTAGCTAGCGATTCGTGTTTAGAGATATGTCCAAACAAAGTCATGTTTCTATGTATCACCATATAGAGGTTAACATTACCCCATTTTCTTTTGTATGTCTATGGATACTTAGTTATTCGTGTTTGTATGTAATATTTAATATCCTGCTATGGGATTTTGATTCAAAGGCGAATATTTGTTCGATTCTTCCAACAAATTATAGGTTTCACAGCCATAAAGTAAGATGGATATTAATAATTATTTATAGAACATAAACTTGAGTTTGAATTAATTTTCTATTTATTTCTAAATATTACCAATCACCCCATCGCTGCCGTTTATGTAGCTATAGTATAGTCAGCATATGTTTCTGGCTACTTCCATTTATCGTTAGCTTAAGATATTTTAAGTTGTTCAAATTATCGAGCTTATCTCCAAATAAAGTTATGTTTGGGCCACCCTCGTCACAGTTTATGAGGAAAAGTCTCTTCTCATGACTTATTTCTATAGCATATGCTTCAATATTTCCTAAAGAGTATGTTAAGGCTGGTATACCACTGCACTATAGTTCAGTTTCATAGAAGATCGAGGTTATCAGCGAATCGTAGGTTGGAAAGTGTTCTTTTTTCAATTGTTAATCTGAATTGATGGTTTTCTAGTGTGTCTTGCATTATTATCTCTAGAAATATATTGAATAATACTTGAGATAATAGGCAACCCTGTCTTACACCTACTGGCGTTGGACAGTTTGACCGATTTGATTATAAATAGAATAGGGCTTGTTGTAGAATTATATAGTGATTTTATGATGCTGATCATTACAATGTGTATACCATTTTCGTCATGGCATACCATAAATCATCATGGCACAAGCTCTATCAAGAGCTGTTTTAAAGTCGATAACATTATAATAGAGTTAACTTCGTTGATCAATATGTTTTTCTGGTAGTCTAGAGTTTAGAATTTACTTTGATTTTTTCTAAAACATGTCTGTTCATTAGCTAAAATCTGTTCCGCATGCATAGAGGGTTAATCGATTCAATGATTCTTAGTAGGATTATGCTCTAGTGCCTTATTATAATAATAATATTGATTTAGTTTGAACAATTTTTGAGGTCTCATTTCTTAATAAAGGTATAATCAAAGAAATAGTCCATGAGGTAATTCCTTTATAATCCAGATTTGTTTACATAGTTTAGTATATCTCTCAGTAAATGCCGGCCCACCTTATTTAATAAGTTCGCTCGATACATTGTCGATTGCAAGTGATTTGTCTACTCTCTTACATTGTATTGTATTATCTACCTCAGACTTAAATATTTACATCGGCTATTCCGTCTAAGAGAGATGATTGTCGTTTTATAATTTATCGTAGTCATGATTAATATTGAAGTTATGAAATTATAGAGATATTTGCAATAATATTCCATATTTATTAAAAATATATATATTTTCTAAAATTGGCTAATTAGAAAGAAACATATATGTTTCTAAAACCATTTTACAGAATATAATTAATATACTACAGTATATAATATATAAAATATAGTGTATATTATACACTGTACAGTGTACAGTGTACAGTGTACACTGAGTTCAATATATCGTATAATGTACCCCAATACACACCGTACACTGTACGGTGTAATCTCAGTGGCATACAGTGTACAATGTACAGTGTTATATATATATATAGTAGTTTGTTATTGTATACTTAGTAAATATATAATGAATACACTGTGTTTGTATGTACATAATATATACTTAAACCGATTATTATTCACCTGAGAACAGGTCATATTTCACTAGTGCGGTCAAGTGTGTAACTTTATTAGCTATTAGGTAATTACGTCATTATTATTGATTACGTAACATTGCCATTTTAATGCGTGTGTACGACATTCTAATATGTATAATGTACTTGTACAGTGTACACGTATATGCCGTTGTCTATATTATTATACAGTGTATGACGTATGACATACGTTTGATATACGTACGTATGAAATGGGTATTAACATATTATTTAGAAGCGATCTTATATAATTGTGTATACATAAATGATCGGCTCTCGTTAGAACCATGGATGCCTTAACATGAGAGCGGCTTCGAAGGGACATTAGAGCCATATATGTTTATAAGTGAAAACTTCATCTAAGTTCCTGGATGGGATGAAAGGACTCCACAAAATAAAAATAACAATAACAATAACAATAAATATATATATATATATATATATATATATTATTATTATTATCAGATGTAGATATAAGTATACTTATACCTGGGTAATTGTAGAAGAATTGCTGTTTGTCGAGACAAGTATATTTAATTAACTATTTGACAGAAATCAAATAATGTATATATATATATATATATATATATATACATATATATATATAAGTAAGATTTGAATGTGTTACAGTTACACCTTAGTGATGGAATGACAACAATGATACTTACAATGGTAGCTTTATTTCATCACACATGCAACACTTTGTGTGCTGGGTACATGCTGCAGCAGTACACACACACGTCGTATACTATAGCGTTGTCTATTATGTAATATATTCAAGGTCAGCTATATAAAAAGTTAACCTATAGATATATATATAATTAATTGTATATTTGATGTTATATATATATATTCAAGTATGTATACTTTTGTAATCAATAATGTAGTTTAATATTATATAAAATTACAATTGTACATATATATATATATATAACATTACATCTAGACCACAACTCTTGTGCAACTATAGTACGTGTATTCTTTGTTAATTGTTGTCATTAATCATCTATTGCTATAGCTAATATAGATATATGTCTATTGAAGTATACGTATGCAATGTTGTTTTGTTAGAGTTTCGGCTCGGCTCGGGCTCGTTTTTTTCCCGAAAATGAAAGTCTCGGCTCGGCATCAATAACTAAAAGTCTCGGCTCTGCATCAAAAATCTCGGTATTATTTACACAACTAGATGAAATTTACATTATTATACACTGCATCGCGAAGTTGGTGCAGATTATTTTTTTTAAAGTGATGTAAATGTGAAATAAATAAAAAGTAGTAATACAATGTAATTTCTAAAAAGCATCATTTCGGCTCGGTAATATTTTATAAAAGTCTCAACTCAATTTGGGCTCGTTTGGCTATAGCTCTATATAGCTCTATAACTCTATAGAGTCATCATTAGGCTCGGGCTTTTTTTTCTCTCCGAAAATGAAAGTCTCGGCTCTGCATCATTTACATCACTAGGGTGAACGCACCTTTACTATACTCAAATCTACTATACTTATACTTTTACATACATATATATATTCTTTATAAGTATATAAGTTTGAATTACGGCCAAAAACATGATATATATTTAATACCTATATATAGGTAGGTATAGAATATACATTGTATACAGTATACATATATATATATATATATATTATTATTATTATTATTATTATCAGATTTGGTTTTAACAACCGGGTAATTGTAGAAGCAGAGCTTATCGAGACAATTACCCTTTATTATTTTGACAAGTCCTAAAAAGTACAATTATAATTGGAATAATAAATTCCTGAAAAAAATAATAAACTATATATAACATAATGTTATATCTAAGTTGACTTCCTGTTTACACTAAATCTAATTATGAATAAGATCAAATAATTGTACTTATGAAGGACTTAAAAAATTATCAAAAATCATCATATAATATATAAAAATAAACAATATAAACATTAAGAAAACTAAAACGACTAAAAAACTAAAAACAGACAAGAAAGGTTAAGAAGAGTAAATATATGAAAATTTAATATAAAGAATAATAAATATATGTTTGGCAATTATTCAAAAATAAATTTATAAATTATCTACACAAAGTAACAAATATTTAGATAGTTTTCATAAGTCGAAGAGTAGATATAGTATAAAATATGGAAAAAAGAAGAAATTAATGTAAAAGTCTGAGTAAAGATAAAATGTATTAAAAATATTATATAATATTATATAAAAGCGTAATTATAGTATAAAATATGGATAAAAAGGAGAAATCAATGTAAAAGTCTGAGTAAAGATAAAATTTATTAAAAATAGTAAACTTATTAAAAATTAAAAAAATGTTAAAATATAATTTGAAGTAGAAAAATAATAGTAGATTAAAAATCACAAGGTTAAAAAATAATTAAAAATATTATTACTGAAAAGGGAAATAGATACTAATTTTCTTTTATCAATATTTAATTCATTCCAAAGTCTTGCTCCATATGACATTAAAGAATTATTCATATAGTTATATTTATTATAAGGTTGAATGAAATCAAAAGTACTTCTTGTATTACTTTTTTTTTAGTTATTCTTTTATAATGTTTATAAATACTTGGACTACAAGTTTTATAATATATTCTATGCATAAATATTAGTGTTTTATATTTACATAAATCAAAGATATTTAATAACTTATGATCAATAAATAATTTTTTTGAACTAAAATCTATAGGTTTAGAAAACACTAATTTTAATACTTTTTTTTGTATAACATGAATACAGTCTATATTAGATTTATATGTATGCCCCCAAATTTCTAAACAATAAATTAAATGGGGATAAAAAAGTGCATAATAAAGTTTAATCATAGCTGATTCATTAAGGCAGAATGATACATTTTTTATGATCCAATATATTTTTAATAATTTATTCTTTAGAAATTGAAAATGAGATTTCCAGTTCAATGAATTATCAATGATTAGTCCAAGGAACTTTGTTTCAGAAACTTGAACTAGAAGCTCATTTTCAATTTCTATTTCAAATTCTATATCATTTCTAAATGATATGCAGTGAGTTTTATCAATGTTAATTGTCAACTTATTTGATTTTACCCATAACATTATTTCATTAATTGTCAGCTGTAATTTAACTTTTAGTTTGTTGGCTGAACAATCACTAATTATAATATTGGTGTCATCAGCAAATAGTATAAAAGTATTATTAATAGAGCAGGTCGGCATGTCATTAATAAATATAAGAAAAAGAAGCGGCCCAAGAATAGAACCTTGGGGGACACCGATATCTATATTAGTAGTAGTAGACATACAGTTATTATAATTTGTAAATTGACTTCTGTCTTTAAGATATGATGATAACCATGATAGAGGTAATCCTCTTATACCGTAAAAGTCAAGCTTTTTTAAGAGTATTTCATGGTTGACTGTGTCAAATGCTTTTTTTAAGTCAATGAATAGGCCAACACAGTATTTATTGGAGATCAGAGAATCAATAATAGCTTTTTGAAGGGTTTCTATAGCATGGAGGGTACTGAGGCCTTTCCTAAACCCAAATTGTGAACTACTAATTATGTTATGAAAATCACAGAAAGAAAGTAATCTTGAAAAAAACAATTTTTCTAAGATTTTCGAGAATTGAATATTCAAACATATGGGTCTATAATTATTAAAGTCATTTTTATTACCTGATTTATATATGGGAATAACTTTGGATTTTTTAAACAAATTTGGAAAAGTGCCTGTTGAAAAAGAAAGATTAAAAATATATGTTAAAGGTTCAGCTATAGTGGATGAGATTAATTTTATGAGTTTCATAGATATATCAAGTTCATCCTTAGATATTTTTGGAGAAAAATTATCAATAGTTTTAATGACCTCACCACATGTGATTGGAGATAAAAATAATGAATAATAATTACTATTTTTAAGGTAGTCGTTGAACGATGTATTAGGTGAACAAATGTTCTTAGCTAGTTTACTACCGACTTGTATAATGTGTTAATTAAATTTATTTGCTATTATTTCATCTTTTATTTCCTTTCCATGTATATCAAGTACTGATATTTTTGAATTATTTTTTTGTATAGGATTTATCAATGAATTTATAATTGACCATGTAGTTTTAATGGATTTACTGTTATCCAAAGATTTAGTATAAAAATCCTTTTTACACTTTCTTATAATATTCGTGAGATCATTTTTATATTTTTTATATATCCTAAGATTATTATCATTTCTATTATTTATATATTTTATATACAGCTTTTGTTTTTTTCTACATGCTTTCTTTAAACTTTTTGTAAACCAAAGAATATCTTTTTTGCGAAAAATATTATTAGATTTATGTTTTTTAAGGCATGTTTTATCATAAATTTTACTAAAATGTGTTATAAAAAGGTCAAGAGAAATATTAATATCTTCAGATTTTATAAATGTCCAGTTTGTCTCATTAAGTTCTTTCATTAATTTAACATTGTTAGTGTTATTTATATTGTGAGTTATAATTGGAACATTATTTTACATTTGAAACGTGTTTTATTTAATTTCATTAAGATAAAAATTGGCAAGTGATCAGTAAATTCATATTGTAAAATACCAGATGAAATATAAGAAAAATTTCCATTATAAAAAATATTGTCAATCAATGTAGAGCTATTATTACTGATACGTGTTGGTTGATTTATAGACTTAAATAGGTTTTGTAATTGCAATGTGTTTAAAAAAGAATCTGTAATAGTATTGGCTTTAAGTATGTCTATATTAAAGTCCCCACAGGTCACATTTCTATATGTATATATATATATATATAGAAATTAAATAATAATACAAATTATATTAGCGATGGTAGTAAACAAAAGATGTTAGATAAAACCTCGATAGGCAGGTATAAAAATAAATACATGGATTAGTTGTATACAATGTACTATAGACCATGGAGTAACGTACTAGTATTACGCGTATCCAGGCACCGTGAAACTAGTGCACTACAGTGTATACACCCTATTAGGGTTAGCTAAACCTCGAGTGAGGTTAGCGGGTGATCTTTATCAGCATATTAGCCTATACTATAGTATAATTAACTGTAATAACATTCACTAAATATATATATATCGGGTTAAAAAATGTGATAATAAAGTGATATATATTAGAAATTTTAATCAACAAAATATTGAATATTTAAAAAATGATTTTATAAATATAAACTGGCAAATAGTATTATCGGAAATGACAGATCCTTCTATAATATAGAATCTATATGTTATAATAATTTTATTAATATTTTAAATGATATAGTCAACAAAAATTGTCCTTTAATTAAAAAAAAAGCCAACATAAATGATGATGATGATGATGAAATATAGTTTATTAGGCACCGTTACAAAGTGATAACACTCCTCGTAAGTGCACGTAAAATAAATAATATAAATAAAACAACCACAACAACAAAGTGAAATAAACTAACTAACAATGTGGAAGTAATAATAATGAAATATAAAAGTTAATAATAATATAATGAAATTAGATACTGGATAAATATGACTTGAGATGAGAATTAAAGGAGGTGGGAGATTGAATAGATCTTATAGATGAAGGGAGTGCATTCCAGATAGATGGGACAATGTAGGAGAAAGAGCGTTTCTGGAATTTAAGGGAGGATGGCTGTGGGATAATTAGATTGATACTGGAAGTTGAACGTGTATTGTGGGTGGTGGAGCGAATTAAAAGTAGGTCAAATATATATGAAGGAATGGAAAAATATATAGATTTATGGGTAATAGAAAGGAGTCTAATTAGAGATCGTTTTCTATAGGGAAACCAGTTTGGTATAATTTGAAATGAGTCAGTATAGGAATGGTCAGATAGTTTAATATTGAAAATGGATCGTATAGATGATCTGATGATTCTATTTAATGGGGCAATTGAAGAAGCAGGAAGGATATATAATAAAGAAGAACAATAATCAATACGAGAAATTACAAGTGAATTAATAAGGACAGCACATAGGGGACGAGTAATATGTTTACGGATACATTTGATTCTAAATAAATGATAATTAGCTGCTTTAGAAATTTTAGAAATATGGCTAGAAAAAGATAGATCAGAGTCGAAAATAACACCAAGATTGAGGACTGAATTGGAAGGTGAAATAAGAATTTTGTCAAGATAAAAAGAAGGGAATGATGGGGAGTTCGTAGGTATATTGAGGAGGGTAGTTTTTGAAGTATTTAGTAAAAGGTTATTGGAGAGAAGCCAGTATTTAATAGAGGAGGCACACGAAATTAGTTGAGAATTATCTGGAGTAGAAACAGAGAGGAATGAGTAGAGTTGGATATCATCAGCATATATATGATAGAAAACGTTAGGGAATTTGGATATAATAGACCGTATAGGTGCTATATATATATGGAGAATAGAAGTGGGCCTAGGACAGAACCTTGTGGGACACCATAGAGTAAGGGACGGGGATCAGAAAAGAAATCACAGAATTTAACAGAGGATGATCTATTCGGGATGTAAGATTTAAGCCATTTGAGGGCACTACTATATAAATACCCCGTATAATCCTTGGCTAACTAATAAATTAAAGAATGCAATAAAAAAGAAAAATAAATTATTCAGTTTATATAAATCTACTAATTGCATGTCTATACTAAATAGATATAAAAAATTAAAGAATAAAATCAAGAAAAATATAAAACACGATAAAAATAATTACTATAAGCAACTTTTTTCACATAATAAACAAGAAGACAATTGGAAAATAATTAATAAATTAATAAAAAGAAAAGAAAATGAGTATCCATCTATATTTATTTATAAGGATATTGAAATATATGATGAAATAGATCAATGCAATTGTTTTGATAAGTATTTTGCAACAATAGGAAAAACCATAAATAATTCTATTGAAATTTCATCAGAAAAAAATAGTTTTAAACAATTTTTAACAAATTATTCTAAAAGTTTTTATTTTTTACCAATAACAAATAATGAAATTATTAATGTAGCAGATAGTATGAAGTCAAAAAACTCAAAAGATATAAATAATTATAATATGTATTTAATAAAAGAAATTATATATGAAATATTGATTCCACTTAATCATTTATTTAATTTATGCATTGATAAATCAATATATCCGGATAATATGAAAGATGCAATAATTAAACCAATATATAAAAATAATAATATCCAATTAATAACTAATTATAGACCTATTTCTTTATTACCACAAATAAGTAAAATATTCGAAAAAATCATATATAATAGACTATCAAATTTTATACATAAAAATAATATAATTAATAATAATCAATATGGCTTCATACCAAACTCCAATACAACTTTATCATTAATAAATATACAACATTTTATTTTTAAAAATACTAATAATAATAAAAAAGTAGCAACAATATTTTTAGATTTTAAAAAAGATTTTGATGTCGTAGATCATAATATATTAATTGATAAATTAGAATCGTATGGATTCAGAGGTAAAATGGAAACATTTAAAAAAAGTTATTTATATAAAAGATACATTGTTACAAGAATAAATGATTCATTATCATCGAAGGATTGTATAGAATATGGAGTACCCCAAGGATCAGTTCTTGGGCCTCTTTTTTTATATTATTTATTAATGATATGCCAACTATTTTGAAAGATGCAGTCAATATTAATCTAAACTTATATGCAGATGATACATCACTTACAATATATGCAAACAATGAATTATTAACTAAATACCTACAATTGTATATCGATAAATTAGTATATTGGTTCAATATCAATAAACTAAAACTGAATATTGAAAAAACAAAAATTTTACCTTTTATGAATGCTAGAATATTAAAAGATATATATATATATATATATATATTGGAAATTCTAAAATTGAAATTGTAGGTAGCTACACATTTCTAGGATTAATTTTAGATCAACATTTAACTTTTAAAAAACATATAGAATATCTAGCTAATAAATTATCATAAATAATATATTTTATGAAAAAAGTTTCGTTTTTAAGTACTGAAAATATGATTTTATTATATAACTCTTTTTTTTATCTAATATTTCTTATGGCATAGAACTATGGGGAAATACCTATAAATCAAATATAAATATTATTATGTTATTGCAAAAAAAAATTATCAGAATTATTAACAAAAAAATCTTAAATTTAAATCTATTACCTTTAATCAGATTATCAAATACATCTGAATTATTTATTAGTAATAATATTCTGAAATTAAATGATCTGGTGATGTTTAGAAATATTATATTAATTTATAAATTGCTAAATAAAAATTACAAAATTGATTTTAATGAATATTTTACATTAAATAAACGTAATGATAGATTCATTTTTACCATTAAGGAAAACTATAAAATACCAAAATACAATATTCTTCAAAGGTATAAAGTATTATAATGATATAATATTTGGTAATATTCTTAAAAAAAATAAAATAACAAATATAAATAAATTAAAAAAGTTATGAAATTGTTTTTCGTTAACCAATATAAAATATAACACTTATGTGTGATGTTTAATAATATTAAAAATATATTATTTCTTCTAATATTATATTGTAAATTAAACAAATATTTTATATTATAAAACTTTATTAAACAATCAGTATTAAATAGGTATTTCTCCATATAAATTTTACATTTTTACATATTTTACATTTTTATATATTTTACATCATATAACTAAACACAAAAAATAAAAAAAAACAGTATTACAAATTAGAAGTATTAAAAACATAAAAAAAAAACAGTATTAAATGTTTAAAAAATTTTAAAATTACTATTTATCAAAACTATTTTATATTTATTTTTCAAATTTTACGTTTTATATATTTAAATTTACATAACTAATAAAAAAAAAAAAAAACTAAACAGTATATTAAAAGTAAAAATTAAAAGTATTAAAATAATAAAAAACAGTATTAGAATTAAAACAATTATAAACAGTATTAATAACCTATAGTAACCTACAAATATATATATATATCAATATTATTAAAATTGACATAAAATATGTGATACAAATATTTAGATTCTTTATAAATATAATATTACAATTATGAAAAATGTATTAATTATATTTTATACTTTGTTTTGGATGCTAACATGGGAATCAAATATTTGTTTTAGTTTTGTTTTATTCTTTCTTTTATATTTTGTTTTAGTTTTGTTTTATTGTTTATTTTAATATCTATTTTTATGTAATTTTATTGTATTTTATCCGAATGAAGATGATGAAATATGACATTACACTACTGTTAGGAGATATCGAACTAAAAAAGCTCATCGCTTTCACTGATTCTCCTTAGAAATTGTATATAAACTGAATTCATTTATTCATTCATATATATATATATATATAATACAATACGTATATATATATATATATATATATATATATATATATCTAATACAATACGTATTTAAAGCATGTATACTTATTATCTTTTTATGTTACATATTATTAATTTATAAACTCGGTTGTATAATATATTTAGACAATAACATACATCAGGATTCACTTTTTCACATAAACAACAAAGAATGTATACTTTATATCATGTACATGTACGATTGCCCTGGGAATCTCTTAAATAATAAACTCTTGATACATATCTATAATATAATATAATATAATATAATATAATATAACATAATATAATATAATATAATATAATATAATATAATATAATATAATATAATATAATATAATATAATATAATATAATATATTATAGTATAATATAATATAATATAATATAATATAATATAATATAATATAATATAATATAATATAATATAATATAATATAATATAATATAATATAATATAATATAATATAATATAATATAATATATTATAGTATAATATAATATAATATAATATAATACCTACCTACCTATTTATAAAATAAAACACTTTCGAAGACCTAATTATAGATATTGCCTTCGTTATTTTAAGATAATAATATTATCTATACTCTTATCTATAATCTTATAATAATTAAATTAACATGAATTATCTTCTTACTGCAAACTAATATATTAGTATACGTATACGAACATACACATGCTTATATACATGTAACATGTTCTCATAAGTTCTCAACGGCTCGTATAATCCAATGTTTTATTTTTATTTTACTTCTCAGTTTACTTCTTGTTTTTTTGTATCGTGTCGTTTTGTCTTACTGTTATCACATTTATATATTTTGTTTATATATGTTATATAATTATATGTTTATATATAATTATAACTTTCTTTATATATAATCAATATTCAATAAACGTTTGATCTATCTATCTATCTATCTATCTATCTATATGTGTATATTACATATGTAGTTATTACATAACTTCCCTTCCCTGATTACATAACCCCCTACAGGATGTGAGGGTGGAAGAAGCTGATCTGGTAGAGGACCACGAGAGGGGGTACTGGGGTGGAAGATTCGAGTTCATCTTATCGGCAGTAGGTTTCGCTGTAGGACTGGGAAATGTGTGGAGATTCCCTTATAAAGCGTACAAGAACGGAGGAGGTTATAATTCATATAGAATATTCATATCATATATATATATAAGTGAAATGGTATATAGGAAACGATCGCATTGCTTACAAGAGTTACTATGTGTATAATTAATATAGAAATGCCCATGTCTGATAATAATAGTAGTATTTATACTTATAAGTACATATATATATATATATATATATATATAGGGGAAAGTAACCGAATACGGACACTCTCGGTATTTCATAAACCATAAATCCTACAAAAAACTGTTTAATGTATAAAATATTCATAATTATATAATTAGTCTTAATAAGTATTTTTTAAATAATCAAAATAGTGCTAATATATTCAATACACTGATTTTTATATTACATTTTAAAATGTATGAAAAAAAATGTCAACTTAAAACCTTCTCAAGAATATACACATGTATCGATATAAAACATAATAATATATTATTAAAAATTAAGGCATTCTAAACATTATATACATACTTGCTATATTTGTTATCAAATATTTATTAAGTTATAAGCGTATATAGGTAGCCTAGCTAAAGGTCATATAAATTCCTAATACGGATACTAGATGTCTTAATACTGTCACACAATAAATAAATCAGCTCGCAGAGTGTGAACTATTCTGACTTTCATAAAAAGTGGCGGGTGTTATAATATTAATAACACCAATGAAGCTAAATCTAAAAATTGTAGTATGTGGATACTATATAATTAATAAATTAAATAATAAAAATTAATAAATTAATTACTAATTAAAGTATATCAAATTATTCATACAATTAATTATAAATAATGTAATTGTAATTTATCTCATTGGTTCATCAATAATATATAGTTTATCTAGTGGTATATATACTCTATATATAGAGTGTTCGTATTATAACACAGGGTATCCGTATTCGGGTATGGGTACCGAATACGGACACCCCAGTTATCTATTAAATACATAGATTAAATAAAATATTAAAATCACAATTATATCTATAATCATATAAAATTAATATATTGTAATTTGTGAATACAAATATTGAGTCATAAAATGTTAAGACAGTTTATTGTTAAAGTGTCCGTATTAGGTTACTTTCCCCATATTTACAGCAGTACTATAGTACTATACTACAGTACTATAGTACTTATAAGTAACATTAACTATGCCAACTTAAACTTATCGCATAATACATGTAGGTGTGCGGACGACATCGCACACGGTGTGTGTGTGTTTGTTGACGAGGGTGTGTGCAGTAGTGGTCAGCTCACGGTCAGCTTACACAAAGCGGCGCTAGAGTGTACCGGTATTTCCCCCTGGCGGCGGTATCGATTACAATATAGGCTCTCTACTTAACTATACCGACATTATTGTATACACTACCACCAATATTTCCTATGTATATCGTATACTATAGTTACACACACACACACACACACACACACACACACACACACACACACACACACACATACACATACACACACACACACACACACAGACATACACACACACACATACACACACACATACACACAGACACACACACATACACACACACATACACACACATACACACAGACACACACACACACACATACACACATACATACATATCCACACATGTATATATATATATATATATACTCATATTATTCATTTATCTTAAGTACACTACCCATATTTATTTACTAATAACTGTCATATTAGTTATACCTATTATATAATATCATATTATTATCGTTGAAACAATCACTATTAGGCTATATACAAATTGTAATGCAGTCACATAGGTACTTATCTATAATAAACACCTACATGTAATATCTCGCACTTATACGTATATGATTATTAATCATAACTATTAACATCAAGTGTACATCGCAAACCGTGATAACAATGATGGCTTCACGAATAATTCTTATCCATCTCGTAAATAAGTAAGTTATTGTTAAATTATCATTCTACTTTATACCATAGAGATAGAGAGAATTATCTCTAGTTCTATGTAGTTTAATATTGGTATATATATATATAGAACATGGGTAAAAGTAAATGCAGGTAAAAGATATACGCATGTAAATATAATGATAATATTTGTTTTCAAATTGTTGTTCTTAATGATTACATTTTTCAAAGAAGATATGTATATTTATAAGTAGGTCCAGAAACAACAAGTACACTTAATTACATATGAATACATATAATTAAATCTACCTAAAATAGATAGCCCGAGATTCTAGTAACTCCCGCGGGACCTAAATATCGAACAAAACAATTACAGCAGGCCTACTTAGCTGATTACCTGATTATAGAATAAAAAAGAGTATATATATATAATTATAAAATATCTTAGTGAATATATTTTACTATTGATATAAACTATAGCCTAATTTATACAACCACACCACTAATTATAGATAATATAACCTACGAGTTATTCACGTATCCTAATATAGAAGAACGGCTCACAATAAGTGCATTGTTCTATTCGCAGTTATCGAATAACAAACACATGTGCGTTTGTCAGGATTCTATACATACCCGGATGTAATGAACATCACAGTTTAGTCTATATCACATGTATACTACTATATATAGTTGTATATAATGTATAATGTATAGTAGGGGAGAGCGGGGCAGGTTGAGCCGGTTTTTATAAAAACACATTTATCTAATAATGTTATGAATATATTTAGTTATGAATATATTTATACTATACAGTAGACCGGTTCGTTCGATTCAATTTTTAATCCTTCATATAAAATATAATACATATCTATATTTTAGTATAATATGTATTAACAATTTTTATAAAAAAATAGTTACCTTTGGTCACGAAGCATTTAAAGTTTTAAATATAAATTATTATTTTAAGATAAAATGTATAATATTCCATGTATAATAGTAATGACGCCATCTTATTATCTTTGATGATTACAAATATTTAAATTAATATTTAAAATTAATTATGTATTTGTATTATATTTAATGAATTAATATAATATATACCATTATTTATATTTATTATTAATATAATATCTATATTTCATTTTTATATCTACAAATTACCAATATTAATGTCTCCTAAAACACGAGAAAATACACCATTTTACAAAGTATTTATTTCAAAATAATTCAAAAAAATAATTAATTTTTTAAAATTAATATATATAATTATACTTTACATAAATTTGAGTGATCATATTGTATTGAATTGTGGATATGAGTTAGATATAAATGTCCTTTATACAAATAAAATTAAAAAAATAAAAAAATATGTAAATATATTTTGTATTTCATATTTCAAATGAAAAACCACAAAAATTTAAAAATGATGTTCATTTTTTTTCTAAAAATAATTTTTAATTTTTTAATAATTAATTTGAATTGTATTATTATTATCTATAAATTATATATTTTAATTTTTGAAATTAAATTGTGAAAATTTATTTATATTAAATTATACGATTTTTAGATATTTTTGTTGACTAAAATTATTTTATAAAATGTGGGCATCTAGATTGTTATGAAAAATATTTTGTACTGTTAATACTACTTGTTATATATGTTTCTAGGATATATCCATAGTTGGCTTAAAAAAAATCATCCAATTTTATAAAAATTGAATAAAACTTATTTCTATATCTCCCCCATGTTAACTTTTGTATGTATTCAATGTTAAAATAAAAAGGTCTCGTGACATAACAATATTTAAGATATAGATCTAAAATTTTAAACAATTATTCATCATAGCATACATAATTGTCACAGATGTGAAGGTTTATAAAATTGCGAAAAAAAATGTAGTACGAACCGGTCTACTATACAGCCTGTAGACTACATGTATACCAGTGAACAATGGTTCTAGTAGGCTCTAGTAGGTTCTATACTAAATACAATTTACTCATGATGAACATACTTACACCTATATATTGAAGTTGATCTTATGAATATTATAATTATCCGTAGGTGCCATCTTAAATATTTCACATATTTGTACATAGGTCATATATAGTCAGTGATGGGCACCGATCCTTTTTTTTCATGGATCGGTGATCCCGATCCTCTATTTACTCTCTTATGCGATCCTTTTCCCTATCCAGATTATCAATTCGTTACCCGATCCATTCCCGATCGCGATCCCGATCCTAAGTTTATTACCCGATCCAAATCCCGATCCCGATCACGATATTATTTATATATTTAATTAATACGATTTTATTTCATAATTCGAAATAATATATATGTAGGTATAATAGCTATTATACCTACATACCTATTAATACCTAGGTACCTATGTTATATAAATTATTAATATTTGTAAATAATAATTATTAATATATTTTATTATATTTCAATAATAAGTCTATTGAATTAAATGCACATATGGAATGTATATCATATATACTATATATAGTATACCATATATGGTATAGTGAATTAATATATAATTTATTTATATAAATACATTGAATTGGATACGCATATCTACTCATTGTACGTTGATTCAAAGTCGGTGGTTTATTTATATACCATATATGGTATCAATTTATTAAATTCTATGATGATACAAATAACAATTATTATTTAAATACTATGTGGTTTTGCAATACTTTGGAAAACATTTCAAAATAATGATCAATACAATATCATATCAATGTAATAATACAATACTACAATCAAAGCCCAAGGGCTTTGCTACAATGTTGTTAATATTCTTATAAATAAATATAATAATATTAGATTTTACGATATATGCAATGATGGGCATATATCATTTATGGATCGGCGATCTCGATCTCGATCCTGATCTTTTCCCCGATCACTATCCCGATCCTCCATTCGTTACCCGATCCTTTGCCGATCCCGATCCAAATCCGCCCTTTCTTACCAGATCCCGGATCGCCGATCAATGATCGCGATCCTGCCGATCACTGCATATAGTAGTACACATTTGTACCGCTAGGTTACTACTATTACATAACTATAATAATATACTATTAGAGTGGTTTAAAGGAGTGACAACGTTTATCGTATAAAGGATACTCCGGTACGACTGAATGACATTCTATAGAATGTTGACTACATCTCATCGTAGTGGTTAGCACTGCTAACTTAGCAGTACCTACTCTACTATTAGCGGATATTATACCACGTGACCACGATACAATATAGGTATATATATATATATATATATATATATATATATATAGATATTTAATTATATATATATACCTAATCAAAGATCTGTAAAGTACCTAATGTGATCGCTATTAGTCTACCAACCATAGATATAAATAAAGATACATGTCTACAGATAACATCTTTATATAAATGCTACAAACATACCGTATACGTAGACTACATTCTACGATGTATTGTCGACATGTCACGCGAACACGTGGAATACTATAGTATACAATTGTATACAATTAATATAGGTTTTCAGACACGCGATATATATGTCAGAGCTAAAACAGAGTATACCATATACGGATTCGTACGATATACGATATACGATATAAAATCTATAGATTGTATATATAAATCTATATATAGATTTATAATGTACCGTTTACCGGTGAAATACAAATCTATGCAGTATACGCAGGAGGAACACAGACGCCCCCGCATACATAGGCCTACCATTGTACTTAACGTGCACGTTACAGATAAGGTATCGATAAGGTAGGTTAACGTTACACCGTAACGTTACACTACCCCCACGTATCGGGCTAGACTTATGTCAGTGGTGGTGGTGGCGTTGTTTCGAAGTGAACACCCTGAATGTGAGGCTACCAATGAAGCCTGACATAATGCCTGTATTGTGTAGCGTACAGCTCACTGATTACCGCTTACAACATTCCTATAGGAATATATATATATATATATATATATATATATATATCTAATTATCTTGAAGCTAATCTATATATAGATCTATATTAGCAATATTTTAGATTATTAGTATTTATGCTAATGTTTAGATACGCTTATCCTTAATGATATTCACTTACTGAAACTCTATATATATATTATAGTATATTATAGTATATATATATATATATATATATATATATATATATATATATATATACGTATACGTATACACGAATACCTTGCATATATCGGTCATACCTGGAGGTATCGTACATAATTACTATATAATCTATACATAACCGAGATAGAGAGAGATATATAGAGATATATAGGGTAGAAGGAGAGAGAGAGAGAGAGACATAGGGTAACTAAGACTTACTATACCTATAATGTTTTCCGTTCGGTTTAATTTGTAATGTCCTATAGGACATGCTAAAGGACATGCTAGTATAGGTACTAGTATGTCCTTATTAATTATTATTAACATGATGACATGGGAACCACATTTGTTGATATTTATTCTTCGTTTATAATGGTAAGGTCTTTGATAACAAAATAATTATCGCTCGAGGTAAAATAGTGATATAAATTTACTGAAATTCCGAGTACATAAATTTTATAATTGATTAAAATCATATATTTCAAATATATAATTGATTATCGCCTACATTGTATGTTTTCCGTTTAATAATTTGTATTACGTTTATTCGATTTAATAATAATATAGGAAATACCTTAAATAATGTAATCAAAGATTTTGCGAAGCAAAGATATAACACTCCCTATGCATGCAACGTAATTTAGTAATAGCCCCAACCTCTGCTAGCAGTAGTATCGAAATCACTGAAATAGATTTAGGTTCGGCTCTGTTTGCATACAACAATGTTTTCATTGCTATATTAAATTACATGCAATATAAATTAGCTTTTACTCACTAAATATATACTTATAGCATTTAAAACATACATATCATATTTGTTTGTTATATATTAGTAATGAACACTTAGTTTTCATCCTATAAATATTAATTTAAAGCATATTATTTAACATTTTAAAAGTGTATAGTTAAATACGAGTTTACATTATAAACAACGCATAGTTCCTAAAAGTAACCCGCTATAGGTGGCACCAGGGTATTTTGTATACAAATTCGAATTACACGATTTCGCGTAATTTAAATTATTTAAGTGTTATATCTTTCCTTCGGAAAATCTTTGATTTAATTGTAAAATTATAAATAACAATATATTTCACAGTTACATAGTAATATGTTTGGGTGTGATTTTGTTTGGTTTATTTTTTTAGATTTGGATTAATTTAAGGGCCATGGGGTGAAACAGATTTAAATATAATTTAATAGATTCGAAGAATTTAAGGGTATACCCGCATCTATAGGTACATATATATAAATAGATTTGCACATGCAAGGAATAGGACAAATAGTGGTCTACTAAAAGTGTATCAACTTATTCAAGTTATATTAAAGATTTTGCGAAGAAAATAAATCTTTAGAAAATCTTTGGTTATATTGCTTATCAATAAAGTTCCATCTACTATGTACACTGTACAGTATATGATAGTAAGGTATATTATAGTGTGGTCATATTTATAAAACAGTAATACTCTTGTAATTCTAAGTGTAACTTTAGTTCTTTTATTCGGCTATCAGACTCGCGTACTATAGTTTATAGTATGAACTTCGAAGTTCATACTGTAGTACGCGTGTATATGTTTTAGTGTATGATTTACGAGTCTGGTAGCCGAATAAAAGAAGACTAAAGTTACACCGAGAATGACAGAAGAGTAATACGGTTTTACAAGTCCTCGAGGATCAGTATTGTTCATGTCAATAACCTCGTTAGTCATGCGTCATACATAATAGAATATTACACTATGTCAATATTAACATTAAACACAATATATATATATATGAACATGTATTCACTTACATATATATACCCTCGATATTGCTATATTCCTCTTCCTATACTTATAGGTGTGTATATATATATATATAGAATCATCTCACTTATTAATGATGACCCTGCATTGTATACAATAAGGTCATCATTACAATAAGTTATATCTCACTAACAATAGAACACAGACGAGAAGTCACGTAACGACCACATAGTCACGTGTCCCGTGGTTCTATTGTTACGGATAACTCATTGACTTGAGGGGTAATAAATCTATTGTCTTTGTATCGAGAGCCGATGAGTTACTCGTTTGTCGCAGGTATAAATAACGGTGTAAAGTATGACACTTTATTACCTATAGGTAATATACGTTTAATGTATACATTACACGCTATGTACTATTTATATACGTATATATATATATATATATATATATGTGTGTGTGTGTGTGTGTATTCTATAGCACACCAAAGTATAGCTTACCAGGGATGGATATATCCTATATGATTGGAGTTCTACGATTATTATATTTGTGGATGTCTGGGTTTAAACCTTTTTAAAACTGTAGTATTGTGTAATTTAAGTTATTTATTACTACAATTATATCTTTTTGATGGTTATTGATCAACATTATCTATAGACACACTATAGTGTAAGTATTCCTATATAGCTGTTGAGACATTGTTAATGTATTATGAAATTCAGTTTTATTATTGTAGATTACCAACCAACATATCTAAAACCCAATACAAAAAAACCAACAACCCCATATATGGGTATAGTCAAATCGTCAAAACCTAATATCAACTATAGCCTATATATAGCCTATAGGCTATAGGTGATATCTATAGATTACATTTCATAATTTAAACCCTTATTTTTTGAGTATTTAATTAGTTTTAGAATACTGATACTATAGGATTAATAGGGTATATGTATTTATTTAGTTATAGGTATATATATATACATACATTTTAATACGTATAAGAGACTATGCTTATACTCAAAGATAATATACAACTGAATATTGTATATATTCGTAGCCATGGTTACGTCTAGCTGCAGATGTCCTATACATGTCCTATCTAGTAAACAAACACCGCCAGACCTACAAGTCTGGGGTCTTAGGTGGAGAAGATATGTATCATATGTCTAGGTGACCTTTATAGTAATAGCAAAGCTTTGGCAGTAGGCAGCTTAAGTAGTATCGATGACCTTGTTATACTGCAACAGTATACTATTTGGTATTTGCGTAGTACCAATGAATATGGTGATAATGTAGTAGTTTACTATATATAGTTCTACCAAATGGCTTTGTTACCTTTATACTATAGAGTCTATAGTAATAACAAAGCCATTTGGTAGTAGTAGTAGTATACTATAGTATTATACTATAACCTCGAGGTTATAGGAGGTATTGGTATTATACTACTAATACGTATTAGTAGTATAATATCAGTAGTGGGTAACCATCGATATAAAGAAAGAGCCTAATTTAATTTATTTTAAAGACTATTTGTGCCGTGAACAATCAAGCGTCAACAATAAAAACAAAAAACAATAGAACGGAATATAAACGAAAATAAAATAACTAATAATAACGAACAATACGAACACAGTAGATACTCAACATTAATATAAGATTATAAATATTGATGACAATAGTGATCCGGGAAACGCAGTGGTAGGTAACTAGATTTTCATAGAGATTTAAATGAGTTAGTGGATCGAGTATACTCAGTGTTTATAGAGCGTAGTTTACATGTATAATAATAATACCTACTGAATTAATAAAATATTACCTATTAATACCTATAACGTATAATAAGTATACTTTATACATTATATATTTAGACTATGTATTTTCTTAAATAAATTACCAATCAATCAAATCACCCGTTATGTATACCGATACTAACACCACGATGTAGATACACTCATCGATGACGCATAATCTATGCGTCATCGTTAAGTCCATTTATAATTGTAATACCTATACTTAATAAGTAGTACTTATACAGTAATCTAACGAGTTAATAACCCTAATAAGAACCCCTATATTAGTAATAATAGTCACGATAACTATCGTTACGATCGGTAATGAACAACCCGTTAGGTATAACTACAATAGCCTATATACAATATACACGTTTAACCCTACATAATACATGTCGATATTTCATATCGAATATTATATAGTGAGCCTACATATTTGATTTATTATCTTTTAGAATGTCATATAAAGGCGTTAAATTATTAATAAATATTATAAATAATACTTGTTATGTGAAGTTATATAGAAACCTACTATTAATTTACTTTATTCACTAATTTGAAAAGCTATAATAATACATATACAATAATACGTGGTATATGTGACATATAATATGTCATATGCTATATATGAATATTATATGCATACTGTAGTGGTATACCTTATAATAATAATAGAATACTTATAATATATATATATATATATATATATATATATATATATATATTTCATATACATAAATATTATACATATACGCTATATAAGCTTATAATACTATTATATATCATGCAATTTATACTAACATTACAATGTTGAATAACTTACATTTATCCTCCTCATTCCAATCACCCATAACCTCAACAGCCTCCTCCTCCTTATCACAATCACCCATCACCCCCACATCCTCCTCATCCTCATCCCAATCACCCATCACCTCTACAGCTTCCTTCCTCATCCCCTACTTCATCATCCTGGCATTGGCGGGACTTCCATTGTTTCTCATGGAAATGTCTTTCGGACAGTTCGCCTCCCTCGGCCCGATATCAGTATGGAACGCTGTGCCCATATTCAGAGGTTATTACGTCATCAATAGGGGGCGTGTACACCTTAGTATGGCGTCATAGGTCATCACGTATGCTTGCTATATCTCACTGTTTGCGGTAAGGGCGGCTACCTCAAGAACTCGCATAAATAATATCGTGAATATTATAAATAGTTTATAAAAACATTATATTTATTGATGATATTTTAGCGTGTGACCTTTTAAAAATGTATATTTTGTATCAAATTTATACACTCTATAGAGTATATATATACTATATAGAGTATATATATATATATATATATATATATATATAGTTATACGTAATATATTATTTAAATAAACTAATAGGATATATCCTATATTAACTTTATACATTTTATTTATTAAGTTAATTTTGTTTATTTGACGGGATATTTCCTATATTAACTTTATACATTTTATTTATTAAGTTAATTTTGTTTATTTGATCTATTAGTTTATTTAAATAATATATTACGTATAACTATATATATATATATATATATATATATATATATATATATATATATATATATATATATATATAGTTATATATAATATATTATTACTATAATATATACTATATTATATAAAATGTAATTCGTTATAATTATATACGAATAGATAAACAATCACGTGTAAATCACGTGTGAATGTCGCCGGAAGTGTGTCCCTCACACCGACAATAATTTATTCTGATCGTAGATTATATTATGTTCACCTCATATGTATATATGTATATATTATATGTATACTATAGGTATACCTATAAGGTTATATATTATAACATTACTCATTTCGAACGTGACGTCATTATTACCAGATGATTAACCACGTATGCCACTCGTGTAGGACTGTTATTAGCATTACGTAACACAGGTTCGAGTGATGTCATTAATAACGTAATCAGTTATATCGTGAGGTAATGCATAGATTACGTAACGAATGTATTACGAATTATTGCGCAACAGGCGAGAGAGAGTGACGCAACCTGTGAGATAACCATTACGAATGACTAGGGGTTCTGGAACCAACCAATCGAAATAAATGTTGTGGTAAAAGTGAGGAGGGACCAATACATAGGAGGTCCCCCTAGATTTTAAAGTGGGGGGGAATTTCAAAAGTAATTATTTTTTTTCAATTGCATATGAAAAACAGTCTAATAAAATACATCAAATGATTTATACTAAATAAATGACATTACGATATAATTGATTATGAAAAAATCTATTTTTTCGTGGGCACAAATTTAAAATCAGGAGGCAAAAGTATAGTGGATGAAATTACCCACAAAATACCCCTTAAAGAGTATCCTATACATATATATATATATATATATATATATATATATATATATATATATATATATATATCTATAATTCGGGTGACTTAACCCGGCGATTAGTGACTTAACCCGTTAACCCGTGACTCCCCCTGGCGGTAGGTATCGGTTACGCGATGGTGGTGATCTCGGCGCTGATCTGTATCTACTACAACATGATCATCGCCTACACTCTGTACTACTTCTTCGCTTCTCTCCAGTCCACCGTGCCGTGGCAGCACTGTAAACCCGAGTGGAAGACGAAGTACTCGTGTCAGGATCGCGACGAATTCAACTCCACCGTCAGGAAGGCGATCTGTTAGTGGTGGTGACGTAATCCGAGTGACCTATGACCCCTAACTTCACCTCAAATATGTATGTTATCGTATGTGTATCGTTGACATGATGAATGTAAATTCTAACACAAATATATATATATATATATATATATATATAAATATATTTATATTATGATTTACATATTAGTTTAATATTAATTATGTAATAATTTCAGAGATGATCATAGATAATTCTTCACTTTAATTAAAATCTCCTATAATCTAATATAAATGAGAAATTGTCAATGGTAGTTATGTATACAACTACTTTCTAACTTACTTACTTAATTACTATGACGCGTCTTACACCCCACAACGTCAGTAGACTACCTCTATACCTAACATCCGGTTACATAACCCTTGACCCCAGTACGCGCGCGTTTAGACAGCTGGTGCGAGGTACAGAGGAAGGCTAACCTAACGAAAACGGAGGATTATAAAGGGAACTGCACCAAGGTGACCCCTAGTCAAGTCTACTGGGAGTTAGTATACTAGGTATTATAGTAGGACCTGACGTAGTCAGTTAGTAGTCGATAATATAGTCAGATAGATAGATTTATTGAGATATTTCACTTTTATGCAGTGGGATAAAAATAAAAGAAATTAAACAAAAAAATATTATAAAAATATAATACAAAATAAAATAGCTAGGCCATTTACAATAAAACCTACAATAGTATACAATAATGCTAGGAGAATGTTAAGGTGTACTATATACACTGAACACACACAAAAGTAGTAAATGTGTTGTAAATCAAAGTTTCACAGTGTATACACTCTCACTGACATATTGCAATAGTGTGTGAAGACGTTCGTTGCTCGTTGTAATAAAGAGACATTCATTTAGAATCCTGGTGATTTATGAATTATATTTATATCGTGTATTTTGATTATTTTTATTTTTCAATGAAACATTATTAACATCACCGAGTGATATATTACCACTGATAATAAAACGTATGTATAATACAATGTAAATGATGTATTATTTAATCTTTAATAATAGCCTCTAGGTTAATTAGTCGATAGTTTATTTTCGAATTAATCACCTACAATATTAATCAACTAGAAGTTATATAGGTGATATCACCTATATGTGATATATAGATGTCTGACCTATATTGTGTGAGTTATATAAGTTCATAAGTAATATGCTACGAGTACATTAGTATTAAAATAGTAACTATGTATTTATGTAACACATAACATATGTCATATATATATATATACACAAACAGACGAGTTGTGTTAGACATTTCTAACGATATTGACGACGGTGCAAGTGATTTCAAATGGCACTTGATACTGTGTCTATTCCTCGCTTGGGTGGTGATCTTCTTCTGCCTCATGAAGGGAATCAAGTCTTCCGGAAAGGTTCGCGATCGTTAATCCGTTCGCTCATAAATATAGCGAATTTAAGTATAATATTTTCATGAAATGATAGATAAATAATTATATATCTTGTTTTCAATATAATATTATTTTTTTTTTAAATACAATTTTGAACGTAGTGCTTCCCCTTCAGTTAAACTTAAAGTGTTATTAGTTTGTAAACGAGTTTATCGAGTGTTTTTTTACGAACGGCTTTGATACGAGAGTAGAATACAATTATATTTATATGTGTAGATGATACGTTGTAGCATATCGAATGTCTAGACTTCTCTTAATGATATACTACTCGGTAAGAAGAAAACTACTAAGACATTCACTGTTTTAAGTCAATAACATATACAAAAACACAATATTTTGTGGGATACTAGATAACAAAAGTATACTAATATTACTAGCTATATTATTTTATGTTACATACATATACTATGCTTACATCCACTCAATCTTAGGTGGTGTACGTGACTGCGACATTCCCTTATTTGGTGTTGGTCATACTGTTCTTCCGCAACATCACGCTAGACGGCGCCTGGGACGGTATCCAGTTCTACATCATTCCCAAGTGGGAGAAACTACTAGAACCCGAGGTAAGGTGACACAGTAGTTATATGTTGTAGCTTACAACTTGTAAGTAAGGCTAGGACGACCCAATTCATAATGTACCCAACTGCAATCAAACGGGATTAAGAAAGATTAAGTAATTATATAATGTATTAAGAGAGTATAAAGTAGGACCTATATAGTTAATATTTGAACGGAGATCGTTAAATTTATGGATGGTGATTAGAGCGGCTTCGAAGGGACGATAGAGCTCTTTCGTTATAAGTGAAAATATCATCTAGGTTCCTGGACGGGATGAAAGTATTCATCGAAATAAAAAAACAAATAAAATAAATACTATTTAACAAATCAGTATAAGGCCGTGTAAGTATATCGTTGATGTTGTTGTAAAGAAGCGTTACCATGGTGATATGTAACCTCGTAACCCCTCCCACAAACACACACACCTATAGGTATGGTACAGCGCCGCTATTCAGATCTTCTACTCTCTCGGAGTGTCATTCGGAGGTCTGGAGACGATGGCCAGTTACAATAGATTCAAGAACAACATACACAGGTTCGTATACGACTAGGTAGCGATATCTACTTCTAACGATGTATACCTATAGGTAGGTATGCTATTGTCTACATTTCCTGTATTGTCATTTAGTTTAACTTATAATTTCGCTTATTTTACATCATCGTATATATGATTATATTATTTATAAAATATTAAAGTTTTATCGTAAATTTGCACAATCATTATATATTAAACGACTAGATATCATAAAAGTTAACAAAAATACTATATATATATATTGTTGATTATAATTATTAATTCGTTAATAAAATCAAAAGTAACGTGTAAAAGTTAATTATTATTATTATAATCATAAATAAAGTTACACATTAAGTAACGAACTCCAGACCAGACCCCTCTACACACACAGACACACACACCCACACCCACACACACACACACACACTACACAGACACTTACTTGAACTTAACTAACTTTATTTAATAAATGTACATACTGACTAACTTTATTACTAACTTACTATCCACCCACACCTTACTTTAGTGCATTTATTATAATTTATTTAAATTATGGATGTCGCCATAATATTAATACTATATATATATATCACATCCGAACAATTTTTTGAAAATTGGATTTTTGTGAATATATCAATTTACTACTACTACTACACACCCACACACACACACACAACCACACACACATACACACACACACCCACACACACACCCACCCAAACACACACACACCCATACACACACACGCACACACACATACACACCCACACCCACACCCACACACACACACCCCACACACTAGGGACGTGCTGATAGTGGCGCTGCTGAACTGCTTTACTTCCGTGTTCGCTGGTTTCGTGATCTTCAGCGTGGTCGGCTTCATGTCGCGTCAGACCGGCCTACCTGTGGATAAAGTTGTGGATGCAGGTTTGTACAGCTGTATACCTATATATAGGATAGGCGTAATGTAGGTATCAGTGATCACGTGAGGATTGATGATTTTACTTAAACACTAATTCAATTATAAAATTCTTATAGTGTGACAATACGTATTAATGATAGTTAATGATAAAATAGTTATTTTAAAACACTAGAATTTACATTGCGCACGAATTCACTCCGCACCCGATTACTAATTAACGGCGAAAGTAACGCAATGAAGAGAATCAGCATCGTTATCATTAAGCGTCGAGTAGTTATTAAGTGAAATATAATACGAATACTGATTTTACATGCTAAACTTATTTTTATTAGATAAAAGATATTTATAGATCACCAAACGTTGATGTAAATATGACATTATATACGAATACGCGAACTTCGTAAATATTAGTTAATGATATGTAAATATAATCTACAAACATGTGTGTAGGTGGATAAACTGCAGTTCATGCTAACTAGCTTCAAGTTAATAATATAAAGTTATTCGAGTTATAACTTATTCAATAATAACATTATATATTACGCTTTACTTAAAATAAATGTATACAATTTTTAAACGATTCTATGTGATAAATGTGTAGACCAGCTAATGGGGGACCAACTAATCAAAATAAATATTGTGGTAAAAGTGGGGGGGGGGACCAATACATAGGAGGTCCCCCTAGATTTTAAAAATGGGAGGGGGTTACATCCACCCGACCCCCCTGTTGCAGTGCCCCTACCTATGCACTATCGCTTTCCCTACTATATTCATATACACACGAACTGATATAATTTACTACACCCCTAGGTCCGGGTCTGGCTTTTATCGCTTACCCCGAGGGCATAGCTATGATGAGATGGTCACCTCTGTGGGCCGTGCTGTTCTTCTTGATGTTGTTCACACTAGGACTCGACAGTCAGGTCAGTAGGGTGGGGGGGGGGTAGGGTAGGGGTGGAGTGGGCGGTACCTTTTTAGGATTTTTAGATGGGGTCAAATGGTCAAATTAAAACTATAGATACGTTAAAAAACATATATATGATATACTATCAAATAAAATACATCTGAAACTGATTTATACTAAATGAATTGAATATGAAATCTGATTTTGTGCGGGAAATACGCAAAAGTGGGAGGCAGTTTCTCTCACAAGAACCCTTATAAAACACTGGGTGGTGAGGTTACCTATTGCATTCTCACCTGGTGCATGAAGTGACATCGTTAACATACCAATATACAGTGTATACATACAGTGTATGCAATACACTCGTAATAACCAGCGATGTAAAGATAGTGGATACGCAATGAGGTGCATGTAAAAGATAGAAACGAGAATTGCCCTTAACTCGATACATTAACAAAACAGCATTGGTGGTTTTGATTGGTCAATTAAAAGAGTGGGATCTTCATAAATATATAGTAAATTAATATAATTCTATATCTATGCATTTAGTTTATACGTTTCAGTAAAATAGAGTGATATATTCAATTCCGATACATTTAAATAGCAAAAATAGGAAAATAGATTATTATTGATCGGACTTCATACTAACAAATATGTTTGGAAACTTCGATGATGCTATAGTTAGATAATTCGATCGTCACTTCTGATGGCATATTGTGAAGACACCAACAAAACTGCTTGTAAATTAATAATGTTCCGGTATCATTAATAATGTTCCGGAACTTTAGATATGCGTTCTAAATGAAAATAGTATTGGAACATTTCCGAATATATTTCGTAGTGTGAAGTCAGTTTAATAGAGGTCAAAGTTTGATAGAAGTGGACACAACAGTCTCCCCGAGATGTAGGCCCAGAGATGTGTGCTATACCTAAACTACTAATGAACATCACACATACCTAGCTAAGGATTGTTCTAGGACAATATTTATAATTACTGAGATAGCTAAGGATTATCCTATGACAATATTTACACTTACTGAGATAGCTAAGAATTGTCCTAAGAAAATATTTACAATTACTGAGATAGATAAGGATTGTTCTAGGTTACTCATAGGA
Source organism: Osedax fenrisi (assembly GCA_964019155.1). Lineage (NCBI taxonomy): Eukaryota > Metazoa > Annelida > Polychaeta > Sabellida > Siboglinidae > Osedax > Osedax fenrisi. The sequence goes on along the minus strand of OZ025243.1, from coordinate 1,543,482 downwards.
AACTTTATCTTATCAAACAACATATCCCTATCCATAATGATTGAGCCCCATAACCTCTAACCCCTGCACTCTGACCTCTACAGTTCGCTATGATGGAGACGGTGATAAGTTCCGTAGTGGACGAGTTCCCGTCACTTCGTCGTGGCAACAGGAAGACCTGGTTCACTCTCGGTCTGTGCATCTTCCTATTCCTTATCGGGTTACCGCAGTGTGCCAGGGTTAGTGTAAACTGGCTTATAAGCCATGAAATATACTTCATAGGCTAGCTTACTTAATAGGCTAGCTTACTTCATAGGCTGGCTTACTTAATAGGCTGGCTTACTTAATAGACTAGCTTACTTCATAGGCTAGCTTACTTCATAGGCTAGCTTACTTCATAGGCTGGCTTACTGCATAGGCTGGCTTACTTCATAGGCTAGCTTACTTCATAGGCAAGCTTACTTCATAGGCTAGCTTACTTCATAGGCTAGCTTACTTAATAGGCTAGCTTACTTCATAGGTTAGCTTACTTCATAGGCTAGCTTACTTAATAGGTTGGCTTACTGCATAGGCTAGCTTACTTCATAGGCTAGCTTACTTAATAGGCTAGCTAACTTCATAGGCTAGCATACTTCATAGGCTGGCTTACTTCATAGTTTGGCTTACTTCATAGGTTGGCTTACTTAATAAGTTGGCTTACTTAATACTATAAAGGCTGTCTTACTTGAATATATTAATTCAATTTTTGTTTAAATTATAATAACCCAAATAAGTTACTATTTAAATAATGTTAAACACATAACAATCATTATTAAAGTGATAAATATAAGCTTAGTACGTTAAACATATAACTTGAGCTGAGTTAACCTTGACCCGTCATCAACAGAACGGCGTGTTCGTAATGACTATATTCGATAGTTACAGCGCCGGTTTCTCGTTGATCTTCATCTCTTTGCTAGAGGTCGTCGCGATAACCTACGTATACGGTTAGTGTGTACATTGTATACAATGTACACACAATATATATAATGGAATGTACACTGTACATTGTAAAATGTACAGTGTATGTGTATACGGTTAGGGGTGAATGATGTGCAATACGTTGAACAGTGTGTATACTGTAGAAATGAAGAATAATTATTTTGTTTATAGTATATTTTTATATAATTATATAATTACAAAATTATGTACCCTTCCTGTATATTCTTACAACTATATTTGATTTAAACTTATACAATAAATATTCAATTTGTAACAAACTTATATATATATGTATGTATTATATACATATAATAATAATAGTTATTATTATAATTCATAATTATACACCTACAATTATTATTAGGACTACATGCACCTACAATGTACATGCATAGTTAAAATAGTTCACTATTATCACACACAATACTTAATTAAAGGTGTATCAAGATTATAATTATAAAAACACATATAATGTATGCGTTGTTATGATATATGCTATATTAGAATAAAATAATATTTTAATAAATTAAAAGCACAGATTCATTATTTTCGATGACATTATTTAAGAAAATATAGTATAAGTATAAGTATAATGTCATACGTATATATACACAACACTACTAACCGTGAATATTATAACACTTACCCCTGACTCGTAGGAGTGAAGCGATTCATGGGAGATATAGAAATGATGATCGGCTTCAAGATCAACATCTACTGGTACGTGATGTGGCTTTTCTTCACTCCTCTGATGCTACTGGTAAGAGAGAACTTAGCTCGTAATGCATGTTGTGTTTATACTGATATTTCATACTTTAATATGTTTATCGTGGTTTATTAACGATGGAAATATTAACTATTTAATACGTATGAATAGGATACATATTAAACGTTTATATCTAGCACAAATTCTAATATTAAAGTAAAAGTTTATTTAAATTATCGCCAGTAATTAATATAGTATACTAATAGATCTATTTATATTATACTAGAAGGTTTCCTTTATGTTGTGTTTCTACTACTGGAAATAACTTATTTACTTACTGCAACATTTGTATTAAGTTTAAAAAAAATATTTTTCCAATGCTATTTAATTTCATAACATAATAGGATAATATTTCTCAATATAATACTTATTATTTTATTGAAATTAATAGTAATATTAATTTATTTATTAAAAAATGTAATACAAATATATAATAATAGTTTATATAAATGGTTCTTACTTAATATATTCTATATAATAACAATTTAGTTGACTTTATAATACATATACATAGGCACCTAATAAAGTATTAATGAATAGGTCTAACAAATTATTAATTATAAATAATGATAAAATAAAAAAACAGCTATGTACAGATAATATATACCATTTAGTAGCATTTTATTTATTCCCAGTTATCACCCTAATCATAATTGGGTAATAACCACTACTCAATCAGTATAACCTAATCGTGACACATAGGGACTACAAGCAAGTAGTACATCACATGGCATTAACACACGCCCTAACATACATGTATATATACGCGCTAACATACCAATACCTACTATAACATCGAGGTTATAGGAGGTCTTGAACATACACACGCGCTAACATACACATACTCTAACATACACACTAACATACACTCTAACATACACACACGCTAACATACATACACTCTACATATACACGCACTAACATACCAATACCTACTATAACCTCGAGGTTATATGATGTCTTGAACATACACGCCCACGTTAACACACACGCACATACACACACGCAGGCGATACTGATATTCTACGCGGTGAAGTACTCGCCCCCTAAGCACAACGGCGTAGAGTTCCCGATGTCTGGCATCGTGTGCGGCTGGATGATGGTGATAGCCGCCCTCATCTGTATTCCTATCGGTATGGCCAAGGAGATCTACTACGCTCCCAAAGCTGGTCTGGGCGATGTTAGTACAGGGCCTCGTATAGTTACTAGTGAATATATATGTATATGTAATTCAGAATTTGGTATAAGAACACGGATAGATATTGAAGCAAAGATTATGATCATCCGTTGAAAAAAAAATTATGAGTAGTAACAAAAAAAAAAATTAACTATGAATTTGTATTTATATTATTATATATATATATCAATAACTGACTGTATGGCTCAGTTTACTATAACGCCTTATAAGGCGTCAGACATACAAGCAGTAGGACACGGGTTAAATCCCCATTTATAACAATACAATAGGTCTTACAATATTATTTAGAAGTGATCTTATATGTGTGTATAATTAAATGATCGGCTCTCGATAAATCCATGGATGACTTAACATGAGAGCGACTTTAAAGTGATACTAGAGCCATATATGGTTATAAGTGAAAGATATATAGGTATAATAGGTAGGTAATAGTATGTCGTACAAGTATTACATTTTTACATACTAATGATAGTTTGATAATTAAAATAAAGTGTAAAGAAAATTGTAAGAATTTTCTAATATTGAGGTATAGCTAGCCAACATAGAATAAAATCCATTATAATTATTATTATTTAGTATTTAAATTCGGCGTATATAATCACACACACTTATCATATACGTTTAATCGTTAAGCGCGAATATTAAATTACTATAATTCATATCCGGTGAATAAATTCGCGAACCCATTCCCGTAGAAAATATCGCGCCTCTTGAAGCCGAACGCGGAGTGGGGACCTCAGCTGGAGATGAACCGCACCGGTATCTACAGCAAGGGTCACGATAATAAAGCTTACTCCGTCCGAGAAATTAACACCAGGATATAGAAGATGACTCATCCCCTCCCACCCGCCCGCGCCCATACGCAATCTATTTATAGACTTACGTTTATAGTTCGTGTACGATTAAATCGATACTCGTACATTATACGCTGTACAAAGTAAAGCGCATACCGTACGCTTTACTCGAGTTTAGGCGTAAATCTATTAAAGGCTTAGGATTAATATTGTATATTACTATATATATATATTTATGTTTATATATTTTTCTATAATAATCGGTATTTATTCAATATTTTCGAAACGCGCGTTACAATATATATGTATTGTTTATATTATATTACCGAAAGTGTACGTTTAACGCTGTACAATGTACAGTGCACGTATATATATTTTTACATATTTTTATATGCATTCTTTTTATTACTCGTATGAATTTATATTTTTATTTTTATATATTTTTATTGCGTAATTATTTAATAAATATATTAATATTATTAATTGAACTAATATTTATTATAATATATATATATATATATATATATATATATATATATAATTGTTGATATTAAAATTAACCTATAAATAATAATGAGATTATAGATCATATAATTCATACATTATATGAAAACCAAAGGGTACCTTTTTTACTATTATATAATCACACTTTATTGTATCCATATTTCATGTGTGTATTAATTATTTATTATAATATATAAGTAAAAGTAAATATCATTCATCCATACTTCCCTAACGTATCAACATTATCCTCGACTAGTATGAGTTTAATTATATAGGTCGACATTTATATGTTACAGTGTATCTACGTGGCACACATTATAAATCATACGCTTTAAATTCAAACTACAGTAAGCCTAGAGGTTAACTACAGGTTAACACATTAAGTGCCGCATAAATATGCATTCCTGTTGTTAGAGCGCCGTGCCATTTTGTATATTTTTCATATTTAGTGGTACACATTTTCAAATACGCATTTCTATATGAAATATTGATTTCTTAACATTACAAGTTATATTTATTTTAAAGATAATAAAATATCAGATTATCTCAGATTAGGAGAAATATGTACGCATAGGCTACGAAGTAGATATTTTGGATTCGATAGAGCCGCGGAGAATATTAGTCAGAAGTTATGACTCATAAGTTATCCACATCCTATAATGGTTGATCAATCGTTAACTTTCAGCGGGTACGTCGTGTACGAAACGCTAAGTAGGTTAAGTAAATACATACCGTTAACTCACGAGGTTATGTATACTGATGATAATTAGAATGACTCATTACGGAGGTGATGTAAAATGGAGAAAAATACACATTAGTTAACTATTATATGTTTGTTATGAGTTTTACGAGTGTTATATCATAATGAAATATATATATATATATATATAACTTTATTTTATTAATTAAAATAAGAGTATATACTCTATATACTCTATATATATAATATTATATATTTATAAAAATATTTATATATTATTTTTTATAATTATTTGAATGAACAATTTTACTTATATATAACATATATAATATAATAATGATATATAATGATTCTTGAATAATATGTAGTAATACATTAAGAAATTAGCTAGGCTAAGGAAATTAAGAAGATAATCTTGAGCTCTTAGATTATAAGTAAGTAAGGAATATATTTGAGTGTTCTTTTCTTTTATTGATTACTTATTAATTCTAAAATAAAATAATATTTCATATTTCTTTTAATTAAACTATATAAATTGATATCCTAGTTTGATACTTATATTTAGGTTTATGTTGACTAGTTTTAAAGGTACAAGTAATAGGTATAACGTGATGCTATTGTAAGACACATTGTAGAAATGGAGAATCTACAATAAAATATTATAGTATATATATTGATTTAAACTTATAATATAATACACATGATAATTAATTATTAATATGAACTTAAGATGAATTATAATTAGCAACAAGTGACTTTTGCACTGGTCAAGGGCTAACGCTCCTTGTAGGGGAACTTTTTTACTAAAGCAACTAAACTTTATTACTAAAACGTAATTACTTTATTACTAAAAGAATGTTACTTTATTACTAAAAGAACTACAATTTATTACTAAAAAAAATAAACTTTATTACTAAAAGAACTAAATTTATTCTAAAAAGTAACTAATTTATTACTAAATCAACTTAGTTACTAAAAGAATTTTATTACTAAAACAACTTTATTACTAAAAAAAACCTACATAAATTAAAACTTAATCCAACCTAACCATAATAGTGAAAATAACTATGACCACACACATACACACACATATCACTATACTTTTATAGGCTCAATTGGGTTAATGCAGCTTAAAAAAATCTACCAAAATTAAAACTTAACCCTACCTAACCACAACTGTGAAAATCTACTTTTATAGGCAAACTCGGGAAGTAATGCAGCTAAAAAAAACTTACCAATATTAAACTTAACCCAACCTAACCACAACCGTGAAAATCTACTTTTATAGGTTCACTCGGGAAGTAATGCAGCTAAAAAAACCTACCAAAATTAAAAAAACTTAACCCAACCCAAACCCAACCAAACCCACCTAAACCCAAACCCAAACCCAACCCAAACCCAAACCCAACCCAAACCCAACCCAACCCAAACCCAACCCAAACCCAACTCAACCCACCTAAACCCAAACCCAAACCCAACCCAAACCCAACCCACACCCAAACCCAACCCCAAACCCAACCCAAACCCGGGAAGTAATGCAGCTAAAAAAAACCACCAAAAATTAAAACTTAACCCAACCTAACCACGACCGTGAAAATCTACTTTTATAGGCAAACTCGGGAAGTAATGCAGCTAAAAAAAACCTACCAAAATTAAAACTTAACCCAAACCCAACCCAACCCACATAAACCCAAACCCAAACCTAAACCAAAACCCAAACCCAACCCAAACCCAAACCCAACCCAAACCCAAACCAATGCAGCTAAAAAAACCACCAAAAATTAAAACTTAACCCAACCTAACCACAACAGTGTAAATATACATTAATAGGTTCACTCGGGAAGTAATGCAGCTAAAAAAACCACCAACAATTAAAACTTAACCCAACCTAACCACAACAGTGTAAATATACATTTATAGGTTAACTCTAGAAGTAATGCAGCTAAAAAAAACCACCAAAAATTAAAACTTAACCCAACCTAACCACAACAGTGTAAATATACATTTATAGGTTAACTCTGGAAGTAATGCAGCTAAAAAAAACCACCAAAAATTAAAACTTAACCCAACCTAACCACAACCTTGACAATATACTTTTATAGGTTCACTCGGGAAGTAATGCAGCTAAAAAAACCTACCAACATTAAAAAACTTAACCCAACCCAAACCCACCTAAACCCAAACCCAAACCCAACCCAAACCCAACCCAAACCCAAACCCAACCCAAACCCAACCCAACCCAAACCCAACCCAAACCCAACTCAACCCACCTAAACCCAAACCCAAACCCAACCCAAACCCAAACCCAACCCACACCCAAACCCAACCCCAAACCCAACCCAAACCCGGGAAGTAATGCAGCTAAACCACCAAAAACCACCAAAAATTAAAACTTAACCCAACTAACCACAACCGTGAAAATATACTTTTATAGGCAAACTCGGGAAGTAATGCAGCTAAAAAAAACCACCAAAAATTAAAACTTAACCAAACCTAACCACAACCGTGAAAATCTACTTTTATAGGCAAACTCGGGAAGTAATGCAGCTAAAAAAAACCTACCAAAATTAAAACTGAACCCAACCCAACCCACCTAAACCCAAACCCAAACCAAAACCCAACCCAAACCCAAACCCAAACCAATAATGCAGCTAAAAAAAACCACCAAAAATTAAAACTTAACCCAACCTAACCACAACCGTGACAATATACTTTTATAGGTTAACTCGGGAAGTAATGCAGCTAAAAAAAACCACCAAAAATTAAAACTTAACCCAACCTAACCACAACCTTGACAATATACTTTTATAGGTTCACTCGGGAATTAATGCATCTAAAAAAAACCTCCACAAATTAAAACTTAACCCAACCCAAACCCACCTAAACCCAAACCCAAACCCAAACCCAAACCCAACCCAACCTAACCCAAACCCAAACCCAACCCAAACCCAACCCAACCCACATAAATCCAAACACAAACCCAAACCCAAACCAAAACCCAAACCCAAACCCAACCCAAATCCAACCCAAACCCAACCCAAACCCAAACCCAAACCAAACCCAAACCCAAGTGCACAAGTTACCTTTTATAATTTATTCGATACAGTTAAGATTATTAAAATCGAATTATTAATATAGATTTTGATTTTGTACATGTTAAAATTATTATAAATTCAAATTTTTACATGGTGGAGATAGGAAATGTACTTTTGTAAAGTCATTCATGAGGTAAATAATCATAGTAATCTCACCGCGATTGGTTACATGTATATCTACTCATCACTCTTAACATTATAGAATAGAAATAAGAATTTTTTTTTTTTATAAATTGCAATTTTTTTTTCTTGACCATATATGATGAAATTTGGTGAAAAATTGAAACCGAGCTGGTCACCCAGTTATTCATATATTAATGGTTTTTCTCATTTTAATCAATATACTTTCGTACTCCGCATCCGTTGAATCTATAATCGAGACGAACGCGTTACCGGAAGTCGGTCAAATTTACCCTTCAGAAATCATGTATTTTTCACTATTTCGACCCTGGCTCGAAGAATATTAAATATTAGATATCACAATATATACCTCGATATTATAATTTAATTATCTATTTAATAAAATTAAAATTATTGAAATCGAATCATTATTGTGGATTTTGATTTTTTACATCACCTAATAATTTTAAGAATTTATTTTTACATGGAGGAGATAGGAAATAATTATTATATTATCGTTAAACCAAATAACTGAAATCTAGTATGTATGATATATATTAATACTCGTCATAAATGTTATTTTTATAATCATATCTATTTTATAAAGATATATTTTTTTTGTAAAATTTTAAAATATAATTAATTAATATAAATATAATAATTAATACCGATTAATCTAATGACTTATTCGATAATATTACTATTAATTTATTAATTAGATAGTATAGTAATAATAAAATAAGTAAAATAAACTATATGATACTATTATAAAATAAGTTATTAGAATTTCATATTTTATAAATATATAATTTGTGTTATAAAATTATAAAATTATAAATATAATTATATATATTTGTTAATAATAGTTACCCTAATTAATTATTCATATATATTTATATTATTTTATCATATAGATAGTATAATAATATTAAAATAAGTACAAAAAACTATATAATAATATTAAATAATAAGTTAATAGAATACAAATATTTATAAATTTATAATTTGTGTTATAAATTTATAAAATTATAATATAATTAAATGTATTAGTTAATATTATTTACACTACCGTACTTTTCGAAATATTTACATTATTTTAGTATCTAGATATTATATTGGATTAATAAAAGTAGTAAAATATGATAAAATTATACTAATTATACTATAAATTATAATGTTAAAATTATTAAAATCGAATAATTATTATAGATTTTGATTTTGTACATGTTATAATTAAAATTATTATAAATTCAAGTTTTTACATGGCGGAGATAGGAAATAATTATTATAATATCGTTAAACCAAATAACTGAAATAGAGTGTGTATGATATATATTTATAATAGTTAGTAATCTTATTTTTATAATTATATCTATTTTATAAAGATATATTTTTTTTGTAAAATTTTAAAATATAATAAATTAATATAAATATAATAATTAATACCGAATAATATAATGACTTATTAGATAGTATTAACATTATTTTATTAATTAGATAGTATATTAATAATAAAATAAGTACAATAAACTATATAATGGTATTAAATAATAAGTTAATAGAATTTCATATTTTATAAATATATAATTTGTGTTAAAAAATTATAAAATTATAAATATAAATATATAAATATATATATATATGTTAATAATAGTTACCCTAATTTATTATTCGTATATATTTATATTATTTTATTATATAGATAGTATAACAATAATAAAATAAGTAAATAATGCTTATATAATATATTTATTATCACATCGAATGAATATACATATTAATAAATTTATAATTGTTGTTATAAATTTATAAATTTATAATATAATTAAATGTATTAGTTCATAATATTTACACTACTATACTTTTCGATAATATTTAAATTATTTTAGTATCTAGATATTATATTATTATTAAAATAAGTAAAAAATAATTAAATTATATTAATTATACTATAAATTATAAAGTTACAAAAATGGAAATCGAATGATTATTATAGATTATCTATGTTTTACATGATACAAATATTATAAATTCAAATTTGTACATGGTGGAGATAGGAAATGTACTTTTTAAAGCCATTTATGTGGCGAATAATCATAGTAAATGCATATCGGATGGCTACATTATATCTACTCATTACCGTTAACATTATAGAATAGAAATTAGATTTTTTTTTTTTTTATAAATTGCAATTTTTTTTCTTGATCATTTTACGTACGATGAATTTTAGTGAAATATTAAAACCGATCCGTACCCCAAATTCTTCATATATTAATGGTTTTTCTCATTTTATATTAGGTACTTTCGTACTCCGCACCCGTTGAATCTATAATCGAGACGAACGCGTTACCGGAAGTTTGTCAAATTGACCACTCTAAAATCACGTCTTTTTCACTATTTCGACCCTAACTCGAAGAATATTAAAATTAGATATCACAATTTATACCACGATATTATATTTAAATTATCTATTTAATAAAGTTAAAATTATTGAAATCGAATCATTATCGTGGATTTTGATTTTTTACATCACCTAATACGTTTAATAATTTATTTTTAAATGGCGGAGATAGGAAATAATTATTATAAACTCATTAAACCGAATAACTGAAATCTAGTACGTACGATATATATTAATACTCGTCATAAATGTTATTTTTATAATTATATCTATATATTATAGATTTTTTTACGCGATACGAATATTATAAATTTAAATTTTTACACGGTAGAGATAGGACATTTTTTTTTATAAACTCGAAATTTAAATTTAACGAAATCTAGTATCGTAGGGGTTCGAGTAATATTAGTATCGGGCGAAAAAAATTCGTATATAACGTATTTTATGTCGTCCTTATACGCGATATAGACTTTCTACCTATCTCCGCCATAGAGAATAGAGAGAACAATATAATGCCTCGATCGATGAATAGAATATTTATAAATAGAATAAATATATAAATATATGTAAATTATATGTAAATCACGTATACTAACCATGTCCTAATTATATAATCGATATATATAAATATTATCGACGATTTATTATCTAGAGGGTATTAGATTTATAAATGTGTAAAAAGTTTGAAATTTCTCGATATAGCTCGCGCTATATCTCGTGGCTCGCTTCGCTCGCATTCCAATTGTACCAAGACGACGACGACTACTACGACTACGTCGATTAAGAGAAATAATATATATAGAGACAATGAATTGTTAGTATATATTTTTATAAAGCTATTTTTGTAATGACTTGTAGACATATTATATTTTATATTAAAAAACATATAATACATGATTTAAATCCACTTTAAAATGTATATAAAAAGCTTATGACTAATATTTAATTACCATAGATAATATATTACTTAATGGTAACATTCATTATAAAGATAATTGCCTTATTTTATAATAGTTTTAAATTTCATAGAAAATTAATAAAATATCCATATTAAATTTATACGATATTATATAATTGTGTTTATTTAATAATTAAATATATATATAGATATTTATATATTAAATTATTGTAGACAAATATAAATATTTATATATAATATTTATTAATATATTAAATACTACACTTTCCAGGATTTATTAAAAATATAGAATATCAAATAACGCACATTATATAAACTTTAAAAATATATATACATATATATAAATATGTATATATATATTCAGAATGACTATCATAGAATAATACTATCACGTAAATAAAATAAAAGAAAATATATCCGCCTCGATCGCAACATAACAAAATAACATCGAGGCGGTGAATAAATAATTTAGGGAAACAATTAATTTACAGTTGCAGATTACATTCTTTATTGTTTGATTTGGTATAATTGTTTATTTAATTCGATAACATAGGTTTATCGTTAACGAATATTTACAAAACTTTATACTTTCTACTAAATTTCTTACGTAAAAATCAATAAATCATCGATACGTCACCTTCACACGACCTCCAAGACTTATCCGCGCGTATGTTCCCTATCGAAGAGTCGTGTAGTCGGTGATGCGAGGTTCCGGCGTGTTCTGCGGCATGATTAGAGGTCGATGTCGTACGACCTTCACCTCGCCGCCGTTACTGCGATACTTTCCGATGTCGAACAGTAGAGGTCGCAGGTAGAACATGCAACTTATGACCTCGTCGCGAGTAAGGTAGTTCTCATCGGTCTTATCTGAGAGATAATGAATCAGCGATATAGTTATGATGATGATGATGATGATAGTTATAATAATAATATTGATGATGATGATAATGATGATGATGATCATGATGATTATGATAATGATAGAAATAATAATAATAATAAATGTAATGAGTTTAAATTTTATTATATCACTCAGTGGATACCACAACAAATAATTGGTTACCACAATATCTTATAGAATGATACCTATGTCACATAATATATATCTATGTTTAATATCGATCTCTTTTGTCCGATCAATATGAAATATCCACGATGTGTTAATTTTAATTATAAAATTTGATATATTAAATTACAGCATATTTTAGTTATAATATGTGTAATTAAATTAGATTTTTGAAAAAAAAGATAAGCATGAGGCTCATATATTTTGTCATCGCTACAGTGTTATAAAATCACCATACAATTATAATTTTAAGCTATATTTTATTCAAGTTAATTTTTTTTATTTTAATAGTAATTTAAAATTTATATTAAATAAAACCATTTAATTGTATCTAATGGATATATCAAAATATATTAATATTTCAAAATTTGTTTGTAAAATTTATATAATATTATATATAATATTATCAATATATTGACAGGGGTAGGATATTTTCTGAAAATATATTTTCAACATAAAAACACACATAAATCATATGGTCTCAACATTTTACTAATATACAAATCTCAGATATTATATTATATAATTTTTAGAAATCTTAAAATATACTTAATATAAAATTCCATATATTATTATTTTAATATAAATTAGTTTAGATTAAAATTAGTTATTGCTAAATTATATACAATTAAATTTGATCTATAATGAATAATATCTAAAATATATATAGCTAAAATGAAATATAAAAGAGATTTATTTAATATAGATAAATAAAAAAATATTACAAATAATATGAAGAAGACACGCCTAAATAATTAAATATTGATACTAATAAAGACAGTAGTGATCAATAAAATAGATAAGGAATTTTATAATGAATAATAAAGATATCATTTGGGACTAGTGAAATAAAGTAAAATAATGATTATTGCCACTAATTGATATGTTATCAGGTATATAGATAGGCTAAGTTAATTGTAATAAATGTTAATGATAACTATTCAGGCAAATAATGTACTTTAAAATCTGAGCGAAATAATATATTAGATATGTAAAAATTATGTATTCGGAATATAAGGTTGAATAGATTGATCTCTTTCACGATAGTCCTATAATATTTTGAGCAATAAAATAAATATCTAAGAATATTAAACGTAGAAATATTGTAATAAATAGAGGTGGATATACACTAATCAGCAATTTCAAAATGTGGGTACTGGTAGTGGGACTATGGGTGTGGCTATAGCTAAAATACTGGAAACAATAATTTGATTATATAATATTGTAGTTTTGTATAGAGTTATTTTATTCGCACGTGCGACTCGAGCTCTATTTATAGAAATGTACATGTAAATAGATAGGTAGAAATAGGTGGTCTTGTAAAAAAGTTAGTCATTTAATATTTAATATTTTTAATTATTTTTTATATAATATATTTACAATATATAGCTCTAATTTACTCTTGTTATTAAAAAATCTAAAATTAACCTAATCTATATTAAAAATAAGATACAGTAAGTCATAGTACTACTCTTAATTAATATGTACAATATTCGTTTTTCTTTATTATTACACTATTATTATACTATATTATAGTATATGTATTGAACATTTTACTTGTAGTTTTTACGTATTATATATAATATACATAACTATATATATATATATATATATAAAACAACATATAGATGAATAATGCGCACTAGATTCTAGATATAATAAGAACAATACAGTATTATTAAATTTTAGGTAAACATGAAAACTATTAAAATACTTATTAAATATATGAATGAATGAAAATAGTGTATTGAGTTCAGAAAGTATAATTTGGCAAATAGAATTTCCGCTCAAAGGAGAGAATCAGAGATTATCTCGTAATCTATACTCACAAAGAGGTTACTATCCAATGAAGACTATCACTGCAATATATAATCACTTCAGATAACTATATGTAACTAAATTTAACTAGATATAACTAGATATAACCAGATATAACTAGATATAACTAGATATAACTAGATGTAACTAGATTTAACTAGATATAACTAGATATAACTAGATATAACTAGATATAACTAAATATAACTAGATATAATTAGATATAACTAGATATAACTAGATATGACTAGATATAACTAGATATAACTAGATATAACTAGATATAACGGGTACCGGTAAACTCGGACAACTATTGAAGTAAACACGGACTACTTTTATGCTTTAACCCATATTATAGAAGTATACTATATATAGTTATTTTAAACTGGTCAGAATCTTCTTCAAAAGTGGTCCGAGTTTACCTGGTCCGAACTTTCTGGTATTCGATGTAACTACTACAGGTGTGACTATACGAAACCATCGTTGTAGATGTGAAGTTTGATGTCATCGGTGGCGATGTTGTAAACATCAATCTGAAGTTGACGAAAGAACTCCTCAAGCCGATAGATCGCGAGATGGTCGGTTTCGGGGTCGCTCAGTCGATCGTAAACATTTATGTAACCTTCAAGTATATATATTATTATTATAAATATAAAAATATTTATAAAATTATTGTTTATTTTATTTGTCACTTATTTAATTTACAAACTATAGTTTATATTAGCTAAGTAAATATATTTGTATTTAAACATATAACTCATAACTAATTATTTATTCAAATTCTAAATTCTAAAAATTAAACATGAATATATAATAGAAAATGTAATCTAATTATGTTAATAAGTTTTGCTTAGATACATTCAAATTGTATAAAATATATAAATATATATATAATTTAATTGAAATATTAATATAATTCATATGTACAAATATAATATCATATTTAAAAAAAAATTTAAGTCGGAAGAGTCGCGTAGAATAAATATGAATACATCTTTACTATAGGATACTATGGTAGATGTTGTTATGTTGGAACTTTCCATACGCGTCCGATATCTAGTTCTCGCTAATTCTTACATAATATGTTTACCGTCTGACTAATTAGGGCGCCCACTGCGTGTGATTGCACTTGCATCCCGAATTAGCCAGTACAATATTGTCACTTAGGTCACAACCATTATCAGTACCACAAGCATCTAGGTACACACATCCATGGCCTAGTGTCATGTGTTCTTGCCAGTCTAATAAAGCATATATACAAAACCCCCACATCACTATCTTCACAATATAACAGATGCGCATGAACTATCGCTGCCTAACGTACACTGTAGCTGTTTAGCGTAGATACAGGCGGTCTTCAGGTGGCAGTAGGTCAACTGGGCGTCGTTCAACGTGAAACGCTGGTGGATAGCTTTCAGCGTGACGTGAAAGTTCTCGAGGAAAGCTTGCCAGGTCACGGTTATCAGCGAAGTCTGCGGAACGAACGCGACCGAATACATTACGACATACGGATTAATGCATTAATAATATTTATTATACTCGTAAATAATTAATACGCTCGCAATTTACGTGGATACGATAAAATATAGTTATGTGATATATGAAAAAGGAATCCTTTAATAGGTAGATGCTTTCGAGATAGGATACTACAAACTCGGTATAAATATATATCACAGTTTAAAACATTATGGAACATTATAAATCATTATATACATGTTATAGAATATTATATTATATTATAATTCATTATAAATGTGCTGTACTTATTATAATAAATTATAACTCATTTTAATATTTTATAAATTATTATATTATGATATATTCTAAATATGTTGTGCATCATTATGTTATAGTATAGTTCATTCTAAATATATTGTAGAATATTTGCAATACAATTTA
This sequence comes from Osedax fenrisi, assembly GCA_964019155.1. Classification (NCBI taxonomy): domain Eukaryota; kingdom Metazoa; phylum Annelida; class Polychaeta; order Sabellida; family Siboglinidae; genus Osedax; species Osedax fenrisi. Next base: position 1,527,242 of record OZ025243.1, on the reverse strand, counting down.
AAATATAGATATGCGAGTGTAAAAAAATATTCAATATTTGTCAACTATAAAAGTTATATTATAAATATGTTTTTGATGATTATTGTAATGTATAATATTGTATCAATATAAATGTTATATAATATATTATTTATATCTAATCAGATGAGAAATATATATAATTATATTTAATTTAGAAATATTCTTTATTTAGAATATATAATTTAACTTTAAAATATTTTAAAATCATATACATAAATCATTAACTTACATAAATCATTAATATATTATAGTATATATAATAGAATTATTATATTATATTTATATATATATTCATTTAAAATATGCGTATCAATAATGCAACTTTATATATATATATATATATATATATTTATATGGATTATAGGTATTTAATATTCGTATTATTAAACTTATTAAACCTGTTTTCGTAACCATAAATATGACCTCCTAATTCTGTGACTACGGTATCCATTTTGAATTACCATGGCAACCGTATTTAAATATTCTAACTTCAATGCACGTGACTCATCCGAATATGACCTATCGGTTTTTTAATCTTATAAATTAAAAGAAATAAAGCATTTTCAGGCTATGGATATAAGTTATATAATATAAATATAAATCAATATATATATGTATGCGTATATATTATGTGCATATATATATGAATGATCATGTGTATATAATATTACACTTCAAGAATATATATAATATAATACCAATTTAGTTTTTATTTAAAATTTTTAAATATACATAATAAAATATAATTAATATACTTAATATATATATATATATTTAGAATAAATTATTAAATAATATTTCCATAGAATAATTGTTCACATTATAATTGTATTATATTAGTCAAATTTAGATATATATAGGAGCAACTTTTGCATAGCTATACAGCTTGATAATTAATATTATTATTCAAAATAATTCAATGAATAATTTAGAATAACATCAACAATTTTTCAAAGAAAATATATAACACCACCTATATATGCAACGTAATTAATAGTACTCCCACCACTGCTAGCAGTAGTATCGAAATCATTGAAATAGATTTAGGTTTGATACGGTTCTATACAACACTGTTTTCATTGTTCTATTAAATTACATGCAATATAAGTTAGATTATACACTCCATTTAGATATGTATATACATTAAAAATATGTTATATAGCTATATATTCTAAATATGCTATATACATATGCTATATATCATTTAAAACCAAACGATTTACATTATAAAAACACATTTGACCAAAAATTGACCCTATGTATGGCGTTGTTCATGTTTTGTTTACAAAATCTGAATCAAACGATTTCACGTAAGTATTATATATTTCATTAAAAAAATCTTTGTTAAGATACATAATATGGTATATAATTTTGTGTATAATAGAATTAAATAATAATATATTTTAATATAATTTAAATACTATACTCTATAAGAATATATATTTAGAATTAATAAAATTATCTTATGAATATATTATATATATAAACCATAAGTTCTAACTAAATAAATAATATAAACCTTTTTGTAACTAAAGTAGATCCTCTAACAGAAAATTCTGGCCTATATTAGAATATAATTGTATAACGTATTTAATATATATATATAAATGTTTATAATATTATATTAAAAAATACATTAAATTTAATATATAAAGCATCGTTATGAAAACATTATATCAAGAATACAAATAAAATTATAAATAATAAATTGTATTTAATGTTGTAATAGTTAGGTATAGATTTTGAGATTTAAGTTAACGAAATAAACGTGCTTACGAAACCTAATCAAACTCTCCGCGTTGGAAACTGTGCTGGCGATAGATTGAAACTTTGACGCATCTTTAACCTCTACTTGATTAGGAGATTGATTGTAGATCACGTTCATACGGCCCATGTGACGTTGATATTCGCTAACGGATACGTGTCGTTCATTAATATAGGCTATCGATATCGTGATGAGCGTTGAGATTAATTATTATTATTAATAATATATATTAATTTAGATTCACCATTGATTGATTGATTGATAATTTATTTAAGCAAATACAAAGCCGAAAATATAATCGAAAGTATAAAGTATAAATTGTACCATTGTATTTAATTAATAGATAATGTGTAACATATTCAATACGTATAAATTAAAATTAAATTAATAATGGTAATATATTATATTAATTATACTTTTATAAAATTACCAACTTTTATAAAAATACCTTAATTATGTTTTATTATTAAATTGATTATTAAACATAATCATCATCATGTACATTATTATTAAATTATTATCGTATTACTATTATTTTATTATTATTTTCTTCCCGCACGAGCGAAGGGGTCTACATGACCCTATTTTAGTGCTAATAAACTCAATATCATCATCAACATAAGTATATGTTTTATAGTATATAAATATTCACCTATATTTGCGGACATTTGTTGAGTATAAATCTATATTACATTTCTGTTGGCTCCGAATTGCCAGACATGCGTCTAATCTCTTTTTGCCTGACTTCCTGAGCGTTAGAGATTCCAAACTTTTTGAACGCTCTGATTAATAATGTAAATATATAATAATTGGAATAGAATATTAAAATATTAATATACACTCTATATATATATATAAATATAGACTAATTCAAATTTACCTTCATGATATACTTATTCTAAACAATACAAAATAATATATATTGTGTATATTAATATAATTTATTAAATACTATATATAAATATTATATATTTCCATTATTAATCATAACGTGCATATATATATATATTTATTAGGTGGTTATACCTAAACTAAAAGCAAAACCAAAACTCATAAAATATATATAGAATAATGATTTGGTATGTTTGGTATATTTGGTATGATTTGGTATGATTTCAGTATGTAAAAATAGAGTTTTAAGTTTTCACCTATTAGAGAATGCTTGCAGTTATAACTGCACTATAGTGCAGTATAATGCCTGCCTATTATAATAATTTAAGTACATTTACGATCCTTAGCTGTCCATTCCAATTATAGTACACGGTGAAATTGGAATACAAATATATTAATAAATATATACAATTAAAAATTTACAAAACAATCTAATTTCATGATTTTTTATTTAAGCAAATATATAATGATTCAGTTTAAATATATGTTCATTTTAATATAGGTTATTGAAATTAACAAGGAATAATACAAAATTGATAAAATAAAGAATGTACGAAAATAGTAAATTTAATAAATATAATTTATTTTTTGATTAATGATAGCATCAAAATATTTTGAAAATTTATTTTCGATATTTTACTTTTAAGCAAATATTTTAATTTAAAATATATTCTTATAATCGAAATTATAAAGTTGAAATATGATGGTTCTAGTATAAATATTTATAAATATAAATAAAATATATAGATATAATATAGTTATTATCATTATATTATGATATATATATATATATATATATATATATATAAGTTAGATAGATAGATATTTAATATAAATTATATATATTAAATATATTTCTATTATTTAATATAAATTATATAAACAGTTTACCCATAGAACTATTAACTAATGATTTATCGCGATTATAATGCTGTACCTCTTTTAGATGATTTGGTACTTTAGATACTTTAGATGATCTTTGTCGTATATAAATTAAAACGTAAACTTAGAACAACTAGCGCCTCTGCTAACCTAGAATACGACTGCCGGAAGGGGTGTGTAGCTGAACTACTTTCATTGATTTAGAGACGTCGGAGGAATCGGTGGGCGGGGCTAGAGTGGTCGGAGGCGCGGGTTCTAGATCCGCGTCGTACAGCTTAGGGGCGTCGCACGGAGCCACGGTCTCAGAGCACCCGTCGGATCTTACGTCTAAATCTGAACACACACGCGCGACGCGTTACGTACGTTAGAGAATTTAGTCGTAGCCGAGACTCCGGACGGTTTAATAGATTTAAAGTGCGACCACAACACAAAATATAATATATTACTTTGAAGACCAAACGATTCATTACTTCTAATAAATATTATTATTATTATTATTATTATTGTTTTAAACGAAGAACTCTATGCTATTTTCTCGTATAATACAATATTTCTTATATTCTATGTATAGCAATAAAATGCGTATACGCATTTTATGATGTATTCTCTATGGCGTTTAGATTTAACGATATGTGTTTTATGATATATTCTATATTAATTCTATGATATAGTCTACATAAATTATATGATATAGTCTACATAAATTATATGATATATTCTATACGAATTCAATGCTGTATTAACGGAGCGTTAACAAGAATTATAGCGCAGCTAACTCTTGTTATGATTCGTGTACAAATCTGAAATAGAATCAAATCGATTGTAGACTCCTTTGCGCGGTGACCAACTATTCTGTCTATTACCCTGGAAACCACCACTAGTGGCACTAGTGTTCCTCGATGAATTGATCGCAGATCTTTGACTACGAAATCGGACATTATATATTATAATCTCACGATATCCTATGATTTTTCGTATTTTATAAAAAAGAGTATTTAAATTTATTCATATTTATAAATAAGTAAAGTTTATCCACAAACTGTTAAATTATAATTAAAATAAATCATTCTATATATATATAATTATTTATTTTAAATTAAAGGATTAGTTTTATTTCAATTAAATCATGAATATTAACCTATAATATTCTTATGGTTTATTATACTTTTCTACATATTGCATATGTATTTATAGTATTCTAATTTATTAATTTGTAATTATTAATTTATTTTTCACTTGAATATCAAGTAATGATATTGATAATTTTTATATAATAATAAATATTTAAATCAGATAGAAAAATTGAAGAAATAATATATTAAAATATAATTTATATAATTTTTTTTATTTATCCATATAAAATAATATAAATATAATTCAAAGTATGTAAATATGTAGAGATAGATGGATTGATATTCTATTAAAGCAAATATAAAGTCGAATGGATAATGTTGAAATATCTGCTAATGATAACATACATTGTTGAAATAAACTAAAGGTAATACGAAATTAAAACAATAAAGAATGCATGTAGTTCTCTAAGCGAGATAACTGGTTATCTGACTGACCTGAATCTGGTTCGTGCGGAACAAGCAGACATACTTCGAGCGCTGTTACATTTACCATTAAACAATGATATTTGCAAAGATTTCGCTTGTTCTCCAGAGGATGGTATAGATATAGAGGTTTCCTTTCTGTTCGGATAGTGATACTACTTTTAGCCGCATATTTATAAGCGATTGTTATTTAACAAACGATTTGAATGTATTTATGAATGACATAACTTAATCAATTAGGAAAATATAAAAATATATTTTTATGATTTCATTTGTTAAAAATTATATTTTAATATAATTGTATTCAATTCAAGGTTTATTAATACTATTTTATTTTTATTATAGTCTTGATGCATATATACATGTAATATAAAATTATTAATTACGATTTTGTATACACAATGGATTAATATAATAAAATTGTAATAACCTTAATGTATGTATTATTAATAAATATTAATTTACATTACATGATAAAAATAAGTTGTATATTTAATATATTCACAAATTTATTTCATACAAAATTAAAAAATATACGAATACTTATTAAGAAAATAAGTTGAAATATTTTAGATTATATATTACTTATAATGTTTAATATCAATAAAAATGATAATAATTACATATAACTGTGTATAATATTTACTATATAGAACTACAAATAATCATTTTTGGATATTAGGATTTTAAAAAATGTATATAAAAAAGTAATACTCCATTCTCATGATGATATAAACGTATATGGTTTTAATCATGAATATACTATATATGATTTATAAGTTGTATATAATATATTTATGGAATACGTATTTTAAAATCCGTATTTAATAATGGAATAGTAATTTAAATAATAATGGTATTCGTTACTTTTTAATATTATTTATCAATTAATAATATAATACATTCAATAATATTACAATTATACATTTAGAATAGTACATTTATATATACATTTAAATTTAAAAAGTGCGAAAAAATTAAATCTCGAAAATGAAGATTAATATTAATCTTAATCTTACGATTAATCTTAATCTTAAGATTAATATAATTATATTAAAAACTAAACTATTATTAAAAGTTACCTGTAGCGAGCGAATCACGACGAATACACCAAGGCGGGGTTAACGCGAACCGATAGGCTATAGGCGCAATTACATAAGATTACATAAGATACGTACGAATCGTGCTCGTAGAATGGCTGCTGAAACGTACTTATGTACAAGTGTTACGGGCCAGGCTAACAATAGTGCTGCTCTACATACCACTACTAGAGGGCGCCGCTGCTGCTGCTGACTCGTACGGCGCTAGTTTACGATTGAAACAATGGCTGCCGCCACTACTGCGCGAGAGAGGAGTGATTGACGCGTAACGTAATATAATTACGTGGTTAATGCTATAATTGATCGAATGAATGCACGGCCGGCTCTGATGTTACTCGTTGAATGGAAAGTATCGTAGATTATTATTGATCGTATGCCAAAATAGCGAATATTATCAACTATTTACTATAATATATATATATATATAATAGAGTAAAACGTCGCGTTTATTATACGATAAGTAATTATATACGCTAATGTTAATTTTTCGATTTAAAACTAAATAATAATTAAAAACTGTATAATAACAAATAAAAATTCTTTTATATAAATATAATTTAATGCTTTTAGATTAAATAAGTACATATATATTTATTTATATAAATATGTATTACTCCCATTGTTCACCAAGATAAAATTACTCAGATTAGTTAACACGATGTAAGTGAACAACTTTTAAATATAAAATTCAATATTTTATTTAAACTAAACTTTTAATAATATATATTTGAATTTTCAAATAAATAATATTATTTAATATAAATAACATTATTTCATATTAAATATATATATATATATATATATATATATATATATATATATATATATATATATAATAGTTGATTAATATTTAGTTTTTAATAATAATGTATTATGGATGAACTAAATTAAAGAGAACAAATTGCGTACAATATTATTTCTTATTTACACTATATATAAATATTGTATTTTAAATATAATTATAAATATGTGTTCCATGAGATAAATTGAATACATTTAGAAGTTATCTAAGAAATATAAACTTTATTAAAATTACATTAATTAATATATTATTTAAATATTATATATAAATGTAATATAAAATATACGTTTTTATTAATAATTTAAGTATAATTATTTAAGAGGATATTCATAAAAGAATGATTCATAATTATAATTATTCAATAGTGTTAGTGATACATACTGAAAGTAATATATACTATTTTAGTTAGTATTGTGCCAAGGCGATACATTAAAATGCATTTTACATTTAAAATGTATATATTATTTTTATATAAATAAAATAAATATTATAAATTATTTAATTGAAAAAATAATAAAACCATATATAGATATATAAATATGTAATAATAAGTATATTTTTAAAAACACTAACTTCCTGGTATCTGCTGACTGATTTCTTAATATAGATATCGGTTGAATGGGTTCCGAATTGATTTCGGTGGGCTTATCATGGCTTAATTTGATCACATGATATGTTTCTTTAGATTCTGCTATAGATTCATCCTTAACATCGGTGGATATTGGAGAACTCTCCTTATTATCAGTGTGTGAGTCGCGTTCATCCTCTGATGCAGTAGGTGATTCAACAGTTGATTCCTTTGTTTGAGAATAAATATTATATAAATATAATCCTGTCTTTTTGATCCTTTTTTTTTGATTTAATATCTAAATTTTAAATATTATTCATTACATACACATATATATATATATAATAATAATAATCCAAGTTTAGGTATTAGCCTGGATAAACGAAAAATCAGAGCTTATCAAGTCGTTCACCCAATGTGATTGTGGGTGGAAAAAATCAGATATAAAATTAAAATAATATTAAATATTTAATTAAATTAAAATTTAATTAATATATTTGATTATAAAATTTCTATCTAGTATATATCTAGCTAATGAAAGTCGATAAAGGTGTATCAACTTGGAGGTTTTTAGGGTTTCTATATCCATTGACTTAAGAAACTTACCTTCGCCAAGAGACTGGCAATAATTACCACTCATCCCCGACACGAACCATTACCGGCCACATATATATATATATATATATATATATATATATATATATAGTATATATTATAGTATAATTTTTATAATATAATATATTTTGTAATATATTTAAAATATAATTTCAACATTTTCTTATTAGTATGGAAATAAAATGTTCTATAGATTTGATATTAAATTAATCCATTGTATTCATTATGACGATATAATAATAATCGATAATAACATTGTTTTGATTTTTGGTGAAATCCCTCGTCTTGACGTTCTCCTTATAAGTTTCATTAGGAAATAGTAATTTCTGTAAGAGGAATACCATTATTATATAAAACTGCTATTATTGCGAATTGATAATTAAATATTAATTTTAATATATTCATTGAATATAAAATGATATCCGCTCGTATCGACGCGTATTCACATATACTTGCTGCATTCACTATAATTCTGACGTGTCATGGCTTTAATATTAGTATTCCTTAAGGGGTCTTCGCACCAAAAAAGTAGCTCGATTATCCGGCGGATATTTTCGTCTTCACACCGAAATACAATAAAATCCGGCTAAAATCATTCTCGCGGATATCCGTGACGAAATATCCGCCGGATAATCCGACTACTTTTTTGGTGTGAAGGCCCCTTCACACGTATTACGCTGTGCATTTGTTTTACGAGTCGGTTTCAACAATGTATTTTATATATATTTTTTTCAAATAGTATACTAATATACATACTTCAGTTTATAGAATAAATACTATTAAATGTATTTGCAAATGTATTACATCGAATGTAATAAATGTGAATACATGAACGTATATATATAGTGTTTGTACAAATGTTTTTTGTCTGAGTAAATACGTCTTTAGTGTTGGAAATCTTCTCAGGTTTAGGAGTTTAGATATATTTAATGAGATGAATTTGAATGAACTTAGATAATTATAGTATATCACTAAAGTAAATATACCACCGCGAAATATCGTATATTTAATCGTATAGTTAAGTTGCATGGAAACACTCTCAACAAAACGTGTAGTCAATGGATTATATCGGGATTTCTTAGTCTAAAGATAGTAAAAGTTCAAATAATAAAGCTATTTGTCACTAAAACATTGAACATTCAAACAATATTCATCGAAATTTAATTTTAGGCGATAGGACACTATGAAAAGAATCGGATAATTGAATAGTTAAAAATAAAAATCAAATTAAATCCTATATCGAAATAATATATTTAAGTGATATCCTTGACATCGTGATTTAGATGGACATAACATTATATATTTGTATTCATTATATCTACAAAAGTGTTACTTAACGATCAATAATATGTACTTAGAATACTACATATAAATATAATTAGACTGTATTGTGTATATATATATATATATATATATATATATATATATATATATATATATATATATATATTGTCTGGGGTCGATGGCTCAGTGGGACAACCAAAAGCTAGTAAGCCAGAGGTCCCGGGTTCGACTCCAGGCAGTTCTTGATTTTCTCTTGTGTTTATAAAGAACTTAATAAACTATATATCAAAACACAAGAAAAAAAATGTTACTATTTGTATTGTATTGTCCGGGGCCTCTCACAGTTATTTATAACATGTACAAGTCTATGACTTCTTGAGGGGTCCATTTGTATCCGTTATTTGTATTGTATTCAATATATATATGAGATTTCAATAAATAAATATTATAATGATACTAATACTATTACATAAATATAATATTGAGAACCAAAATTGATCACTCAATGAAAACAGGCATAGGGTATAAAACGCTTCATGAAATTCATGAAGATTTAATTAAAAAATAATCAATGTATAAAGATTATGTAAAAGACAATAGAAATGAAAATACAACACTATTTGATATTGAGAAAAATACTAGTTCTAATATAAAAAATACCATTCAAAATGTCTATGAAATTTAACCGCGTATAACTATATATATAAATATAATTATTGAATATTTGTAATTGATATTTACTTAAATATAGCGCGATAATTCGTCGATTTAAACCTTTTCTTCGGGCGTGTATATAGAATTCATGTGATTATTGAACGAATCTTCTCGGCGTTCGCTGCTGTTCGATATTCTGTAGTCGTAATCTTCGGGGAATTCGCTAAAAGATAGCGTATCCGCGAATGTGACGCTGCTCTTTCTTCTAGCGCTACTCCTGCGTGAAATAGATAAACAGATAGATAGATAGATAGATAAATAGTTTATTGTTTAGCAACACGAATACAATTATAATAATAGTAGTGAATTTAAAATAAAGCGAAACAAACCGACACGAAACAAGAAATTAAATTAAATATATTATAAAATTGGTAACAAATTTATTTAAACGGGCTGTGTACCCAAAATGAATATGAATATAGTGAAAGCGTTAAATACAACAAATTGAATGTGTGAAACAAAAACTAGAGCGGAAGTCTCGGGGTGAACAGGCCCATATGGTAGTAATAAAGAGTGGTATGACATATCCTGCCCTCTAGAATAAGGCTGCACACAATCCATATGTGCATACATTTATTGAATCATTAACTTCGATAGACTACTCTATTATTTAAACACGCCACATGAAATTATAAATGTATAAATGAACCTGAATACTTCTAACTTTTGTTTTTGTAACTGAGAATTCTTACCTAAAGTCGTAACATTCTCGATTAAATTGATTAATGATTTAACTTTATTTAACTATCTGACTAGACTATACATGAGTATAGTGTAAGGGTGTAAGGGTGTAAGGGGTAGTTAACCTAGTATAGGCATCATAGCGCTGAAGCTAATGAATTGCATGGAAGGAAGTATCTCATTATCAGAGTCATACGATAGATAATCCTGTATCGATAAAATCATTTATTATGTATTATATATATATATATATATCCAACTATATAGTAAATTTATTAAGAAGAAAATTGGATAATACTAAATATTGAAGGTTATAATTAATTCTTTATAATGAATAAATATATTTGTTCAAAACAATATAAATTTAGCGATTTAATTCTATTTCTTTTGAATATAAAATTAATGTAAGTTTATATACCGGCTTATCAAAGATCATACGATAGGATACCTTGAAGAAACTGGCGCTGTAGCGGTAGAAACTCCTTCGCGGCAGAGTTTTACCTCCCAGACACTGAATATGCATGGCGGAGGTCAGAGGTCGTCCGTCGTCATCCATCTGGTTGCCACGGTCACTCCTATAGCTGAACTGTGTGACCGTACAGGTACAGGTATAGGTATAGGTGTAGGTGTATATTATGTACGGGGTTGTATTATTTTAGGATACGATATAGTCGTGATAATTAAGGACAACTATGATATTAATTAATATATATATATTTTATTGGAGAGACACTCTTTGTAAGTATAGATCACATAACATATTAATAATCGATATTATGATTGAATGAAAATAATTTTAAATCGCTATTTTATATTTATAAACATAGATGGATACCTAAGAAAGTACTGTTACATTAAATATGTTACATTTAAATAGATAATAACTGGGCTTGAAAGTGGCGCCCGCAGAAATACATATACAAGAATCTATATCAAAATATTAAATAATTAATTATTAATATACCCTATAAAATAATAACAGTATTAATATATCGTTATCCAATGATATAGGCTAATATATAATACACATATATTACACGATACGTTGATATTAGGCTAGTCGCTGGATGTTATCTCCGACTAGCGCGTGATCTTATCAACACTAATGTAACCCCTAACCGCCATTTCGGTTTCGCGGCTCGTGATTGGACAGGTAGTAGGCCGCCGTACACCGACGCCGTTGTGCTGAGAGGTTTTCACAGCAGCCAAGCTAAGCGCTGAGTTATCGTCCGTCGTGGTGGGCACGATCCTAGATAGCGATGACATGGAGCTAGCCTTAACGGACGGGTCCCCCGCGGTGCACGGAGGCGGTGACTCATCGCCACTCCCTATGTCGGCGGCGGGTGTCGGCCTGCGATGATGATGATGTCATCGAGTTGTTATGTAATCGATAACAATCGAAATAGCATCATCGGAATACTTTCAAACCGCTTATCAATTATCTTAGTATTTACGATTATTATTATTATTATTATTATTATTATCAGATGTAGGCAATGCCAGGGTAATTATAGAAGCAGTGTTGCTTATCGAGACAATTACCACTATTAAACATATATTATTATTTATAATTGAATACATTACCATTTATAATTAAATAAATAAATATTTATAATTAAATATATTATTATTTATGATTATCTATAATTAACGTGAGCAATAGATTTAATATGCAATAGTGTATAACCTAATAATAATATCACATTTATACAATCAGAAATATTGAAATGATAACTACATTAAAATGCTCATCATTCTTGTATATATATATATATTTATATATAATTAATTTATAATAAAAGAATATGTTTATATTATTAAATACTATGCTATATTTATATTATCATTATTTTTACATTATATTTATATTCATATTATATATACAGTTACAATAATATTCCATAACATATAACTCAATCTATACATATTTTGTTGGTGTTAGGGTTTGTTATTAATACAGTAAACTCTCGATAACTCCCGTCATTGATTGCATAGATTTTAATGATGATTTAGCGAGGTTGTCATATTAACGGGTAAGCAGTGATTCACAACGAGATGTTGGTATCGGTCAGGGTTGTTAATGGTATTGTAGGTATGAGAGGTAGGTGTGAGAGATATCTCTTTGTCACATATATATTATCACTTATTTTTACTCTTATACAATATTTGAATTTATAATATTTATTTTACTCATAATCTCTGTTTATCGTTAATATAAATTTAACTGCTATTTTATATTGTATAATAATAATTATATTAAAAATATTTATATTTTTAAAAATTATTATTAAAATGAATAAATACTTCTATTAAGTAATCTGCATGTAAAATTACATGGAGTTACTGTATTTATAATATTTCGTTAGTTATATTATTTTTTATTTATATATTAATATCAATCTATACATTATATCTATGCTATATTTATTTTGATATTAATTTATATTATTATTATTATTGTGTTTATTTGTATTGTTAACGTATATTTATATATATAATAATACTATTCGTATTTTATATCATATGTATATTATATTATATCGGTATAATATTTATCGTATTATCATTCATATCGCTAGTATTTTTATTAGTTAACGATATCAATACTTCGTTCATCCGTTTAATCCTTCATCAGTACGTCAGCGAAGTATTAGACGAGTCGGCCGTGCTCGTCGAAGCGGAACCGATAACGAGTTTCCCGCCGATATCTCCGACCGGAATCATCGGCAGAGTGCCTAGCGCCGAGCCGTGCAGCGATTGCCTCCGTTGCTGCAGCTGGTTCAGGTTGGTCATCTGTTTACGCATGCCGACGTCGAGTGTCTTACGGCGCCACCGTTTACGCATCTCGTCGATCTTCTGCGCTTCGGAGATCATCTCGACGTCCGTGTCAGCCTCCTCGGTGAGCGACCCGCGTTCGTCGGGCGTTCCGTACGCCAGCGAGTTCCGCTTCGTGCGAGTAATCGACTTTTCCCAGACGTCGTCGTCGTCTTCGTTGCTGGTTCCGGCTTCGGTACCCGGCTCCGGTGTACCGCCGCCCATTTCCTTGTACTTGTTAGCGTGGTCCTCGTTCCAGACGCTGTTCGCTCGCTCGCCGCCGCCCGCCGCTAGTTTCAACCGGTCGCCGGTACCTGGCGCCGGTAACGCTCTCATCATCTTGTGCGACGACTGCCGAGACGAGAACTCGCTGTCAGACGACGATAGGTCCTCCGTTCTAGCGGCGGCGGGGTCGGGGTCGTCACCCTCGCCCCGTGATCGGAGCCCTTGCGCCCAGCCCGGGTGCAGGTTCAGGTCGGGGAAGTCGCCCGTGCGGAAGTGAACGATCGGCTTCGAGATGATGTTGCATCGGGTGACGTTGTAGCCGTAGCGGATCTGGCTCGGGGTCAGCGCTTGGTTCGGACTTAACACGGTTATAGTGTATACGTTGGGTGTATGTGTATATGTATATATATATATATATATACATATATTTTAATTTATATATAACAATAATAAAATATAAATTCGAACGCAAACAATTTCATTATTGTCATAGGAGTCACAGAGAAAGTAAAAGTTATCTATATATATCTATTATGTGAATAAATTAATAAAACATGTATATTAATCAAATTTATAAAATTAATATAATACAATAGTGAATGTATATATTATAACATAATACGATATATATATATATATATATTTATATATTTATTATATAAATGTAAGTGACCATAGTATACTATAATATAAAGTTATTATATAATTCTGGAATTATAAATGTATAAAATAATTCAAATATATACATAAAGTATATAATAACATAGATATTGGTTAATTTATAATTTAAATTTATATTTTTTTCGTCTTGATATTTTTTCTTGTTATTTTTTCTATTATGTTGTACACCAAAATATATTATAACAGTTATTGATAACAAAATTAGATTTTCATTTAGATGTTGAAATTATTAAAAGGAATATTTGTATATTTTATTCACTATACTAAATTAATTTATAATGTTAAAAATTAAAAGAAACTCAGAAAGATATTCTAATATGTATACAATATATATATATATATATATATATATATATATATATATATATATATATATATATATATATATATATAAAATTATATTTATATATAAATTATCACTATAAATTAAATTTACTTTTTGATGTACATCTTCACCCCTCGAGTTAGCTTTCCTTTCATCGGACTAACAGGGTATTTATTACAAGCACAACAATGCAATCTTTCATGCATGGGTGGTTGAGTGTATATTCGTGGCAATTTACTGAAATCAATATATATATACACATATATATATATATATATATATGGTTTATATATGGTTTAATTGAATGTTTATTTATTGTATCTATAATAAATGAATGATCGTTTAACATGATATGACTTGTAATCAAGCATATTGAACTACTGTACATAATAACTCACAGTGAATATGCTTATACGTATATACATTATACGTGATATACTTCAGGTAATAGGTAGCAATGTGATCAACTTTACAAATGTACATGTTATGATGTATGCGTCTAAGTGTATGTTATATATGTTTTTGTGTATATATTTATATGTACATATATATGTTTGGATTTACGTATATATAAATATGTGTGTATGTTTGTGTATACATGTATATACTTTTGTATATTTAATAAATATTATTTATATTGGAATATTTGTGTTGATCGGTCATGTGATAGGTGACATCTCTCTCATCTAATGTAACTCATTATAACTAGAATTCAATTCGTGAAAATTCTGCTCTTATCCATAAGATTCTATAGCAACACTATATATATATATGCTATTATCAATAGTACTACATTCATATACGTAAGTTTATAGTTAATATTATTGAATGTGTTCTATTAAATAGTACGTCTAGTTTGTGGTAAAACGTATACAAACTCCGATGTCTTTGCCTTAACTGATGTTCTCTTATTCAGCTTCTTGTCATTCAATGCTATCGGCCTCCAATCATCACCGAATGGAATAACGAGCTGTTCGTTCTTTTTCCTGCAAATTTAAATTGAAATAATTAGAAATTATTTTATATTTAATTCAAGGAGAGAGTGGAGGGGGGGTTTCAATATTGTCCAAGCCATTGTATGATATAAAAATTAGAAACTGAGAAAATACATTTTTAAATTTAGAATAAATAATCAACAATAATATTTTGATACTTTGATTACACTATAATTATTTGTAATCAGCGATATCCCATCACTTAGATCCATCGATATAAACAAAGTGGATAAGCAATTGACGCACGCAATGCATGTTAAAGATAGATCTAAATGGCACTTTTATCGATAAATTAACAAAATGGTATTAGTGATTTTTATTGGATAATAGTCATATTATATATGTCAAATATTAAAACAGTTGGGTTTTCGTCGAAATAGATTAAAGTGACATCTATATATATCAATGTAATTAGATTATAAATATCAATAAAATAGTATATCTTCAATTTAAATACACAAAATTACGAGAAATGTTGATATGATATATTTTAAATATATAATTTTAATTTAGTATGGATAGTATATTAAAATTGGTAGTAATTATCAATATGTATAAATAAATAAAAAGTACTGGGCAGGTGTAGTAGTAGGCTGCGACTGCAGCGCCTCTATCGCAAAGTGCCGTATACTACATTCAATTGCTTATCCACTTTCTTTATATCGATGCTTAGATCATGTTATATTAATGTTTATATTCTAATATGATCGACGAACAATATAAATATATATGATTAAAGTAAATGAAAATAAATAATCATACGAGAACAATACACTGTTGAGGCTATGATATGGAGAGCATTAATATAACTACAGAATTGTGTCTTAATGAAGCCTTAATGAATCCCTTTAGTAGCAAACAGATATTGCATCGATTTTATTTATCACACTATTTTAAATAAAAAACTTTTTATAAATTATTTTTATTATTATTATTTTTATTATTATTATATTTATTATTATTATATTAGCTGGCAACAACCAATGTCTTATTTTGAAGCCATTTGCTTAACATGGATTGAAAACTAGAAAACGAATTTTAAATGAAAAAAAGAATTAAATTAAACTATTCCAATAAACTATATCTATCTATATATATTAATTCAGAATGACAATGGGATTGAAGAACATGATACATTTTCTATAAAACGTATTATGTATGATGCTGATGATGATGGTATATGTTTTATAAGGCAAGTATCTTTATTCTTTACTATAAGACGACTTTATTCTCCTATGTGAATTTTTATATATATATATATATATGTATTTATATATATATTATATATATTATATATGTATATAATAAAAATAATATTATCATGACTTTTTACACAACTATTACAAACAATATAGGCAGGAAAGGAGGTGCAGTAAAAGGCCTGCTTTGATCGGATATAGCAATTGCTGGATGCCTGAACCCTCTTTGTGGTTCATCTGCAATCTATGAGAAGTTATATACATGTCATATTTAGATATAGAATTATATATAATATATTATATATATATATATATATATATATATATATATATATATATATATATATATATATATATATATATATATATATATATATATATATATATATAGGATACAAACTAATACGGTTTATGTATGTCTATTTTATATTCTTAATTAATATTTGATTTACTTAAAATTTCATACATTTCTATAATAATTAATTAATTACTTTTTTTTAATTTAAAAAATTTAAATAATATATACATATATATATATATATATATATATATATAATTTTCATACATATAACTTTAACCTAACATTAAATTAATAATGCAATTATTAACTATAACTTATTAAAATTTTTTGTAATATTTTATATTATTTTTTAATTTTATAATTATATATCTAGAATATTATTATTATAATTAAAATAAATTAAATTAATATTTGGATACGTGGATAAAGATAATTACACTGAATAGTGTCACTTATAACAGGAGAGATAACCATAATTAGGTGGATATAACGAAAAATAGAAGAGATTAGATAGACAATAAAATATGAATTAAATAATCTCGACTAATGAAGTTTGATAAAAATATCGTCGCAAGAACGATAACTATAATTCAACGAATAAAGAATTCTAAAAACCCGTTCTTTGTACTCCTTCATCTCGTTAGAAACGTAGTCTACGAGTTCGACGACCATATCCAGGGGCAGCGCTTTCTTAAACAAATCGTCGTAATCGGGATTATCGATGAACTCGAGTCGGTCGCGTTCCGGTCCGTCGAGCAGCGAATCCGCCAACGATTCGTTGTCCATTTCGGCGTCGACGTAATCCCGACGATCTTGTCGATACTCGCGTCGCCGCGCCCGTCGTTCTTCCGCCGTAAGGCTGTGGTAGGAGTCGTCGGAGGCGCGGCCGAGTCGAATGGATGCCGGCATCGAAGGTAGAGAAACCCCGCCGCCGCCGTCCGAAGACTGAGAACCGCTTGACGGTCGTACGTCTCGTCGTATATTTCGCGGGGGCGGAGTCGGTTCCGCGTCGCCGCTCGAAGCCGAAATAGACGCGGTATCGTCGTCATCGTCGGAAGGGATACCGTCCTCGCTACCGTCAGACGAAGACAACCCTTTGGAGGACTCGTTGGGCCGCTGCTGGTCTCCGGGTTCGGAGGCGGCGAGGAAGTTGGACAGCGAAGCGCCCGACGTCGACGAAAGCATCGAGTCGTCGCCCATATAGGAACCGTCGGATACGACGTCGTCCAAGTTCGCATTCTGATTCGTGTTGGCGCCGGCGGCTGATTCGTTCAGTCGGCGCCGATAGCTCTTCGACTTGGCGGCCGCCGCAGATGTGATGCTGGTATCGGAACCGACAGCCGTCGCCGCCACCACCACCGCGGTATCGGAGACGGAGAAGCCGTGCGACTCCTCTTCTCCTGCCGCCGCCTGGTGGAAGGAAACCTCGTCTTCGTCGTCGCTGTCCACTACGTTGGAAGGCGGGTAGAACTTCGCGGTCCGGCGCCCGCCTCGGTCGCACGAGGCGTCGGATTCGGCGCTGGAGTCGGACGCGAAGTGGTTCTTGATGATGTTGATGAGCGGCGTTTGGTGTCTTTTACGCGATTCCACGCATTCTTTTTTACTGTTTTTATAGACGCGCGTGGGTATGTTATTAATTTGTATTAATTCGCATCTATTTTTTTATATATAATATACATTATTTTTTAATATACCTACGTGACGTTTTATATTCGTATTATAATTCTATCATCTAACAAATAATAAATAATATAAAAGCTTTACAATTATTTGATATTAGTAATTCTTTATCAAAATATAAAAACTAAAATAGATATTGAATCGTATAAAATATTTATATTTATTAAATTATTTTTTTTCTATTACACTTTAATATTAAGTGAATACACGTAATTTTATTAATTTTATAATAATATTATTTTACAGAAAATATTTATATATATCCAATTTAATTATATGTTGCTAACAAAAATTATATCAATAAATCTTTAGTATTAAAATATTATAATATTAAAAAATTAATTTCATTTTAAATGATTAATATAAATATATATATATATATATATATATATATATATATATATATATTATATTACAAATATTTATTATAATTAAATGATAAAAGTTTATATTTCACAAATATTAAGTTATTAACTTAATTCACTGATTCAAACATTTGTAATTACTTTTATATCTATTTATAAACATAATTAAATATAATTACCATATTTTTCTATTCTCTTCATTGATATCATATTCCTTCTTCGCTTGTAACTTTATGTCGTCGATGTAATCTTGTATTTCAATGATGAAAAATTAATTAAATACACGATAGCTTATGTTATGGGTCATACATTATATGTACTTAACCTAACTACATTTATTTTGTAATTTAATGAATTGATATAAATACGTTAATTATTACGCTAAGATAAACATCTAGTTTCGTTAACAATGTATATTAATGTAGTAGTAATTTTGTATTAGTAAAATGTAATATTAATATGTATTTTATGTAACATTAATAACTTGTAATAACGATTAGTATCCACAATTTGTATTGTATTCAATATATATATATGAGATTCAATAAATAAATATTATTATTATTATTATTATTATTAATGTGTATATTAACTATTGAGAATCTTGGCTTCTTTGAAAGTGACATTCTCGCCGACCTTCACCTGGTTCAAGTTGAACTCCTGTTTTACGTGCGCGAACTCGTTGGTTATCCTGAAGAAGTCGATGAGCGGAGTTTTCATAATCGAGTCTTCCGTTTTTACTATTAGTGATTACATAAATATGCATGCAAGAATATGTCAGGAATAATAAATACGTGATTCGTACTAATTCCACGCATAATATTCTATATGAGAAATTAAATATTTATAATTATATACTATATTATCAATTCGTCATTTTTAATAAAATATATAATAAGATATATAGAATTCGTTTAGAGGAATTAAGAAGTGAATATTATATTTAAATTCATATTAATGTAGATACAAAATCTTCTGATAAATGATTACGATTATTATTATTATTTATATACACACATATACATATATATATATACACACACATTCACACATATATACATACATATATATATATATACACACATATATACACACATATATATACACACATACACATATATACACACACACATATAACACACACATTCACACATATATACATACATATATATATATACACACATATATACACACATATATACACACGTATACCTACATACACACACACACATACATACACATATATACAAACACATATATACAAACACATATACAAACATATATACACACATATACACACACATACACACATATATATATAACTAATAGTCACGTACGCTTGACGGCGTAATTCTCCATGTCGTAGTATGATTTCAGGATATCTTGCGTGTACAGTTCGTGGTTGAGCGACTTCTCGTGAGCGCAGTACCTCACTATCGCCGGGTGTCCGGACCGGCCGCAGTGCTGCAACTTGGCTACGGAGGACGAGGATGAGGCGAGTGCAGCAGTGAATAACGTATTGTTTCAAAGTAATGATTATTATTCTACATCGTATATATATATATATATATATATATATATATGTGTGTGTGTGTGTTATTCGATATAATCTACACTCGTATTTAACTACACTATTATACTACCTAGTGTATTAGACTAGTGCTTAAATATCACTAATATGAGTTTAATAATACATTACAATCGTTAAAGAGCGAACTTTTGTTAATGCTGTGCACAATTATTCTCTATTTTTAATATCTTCATAATCGGATTTCGTATCGATATTTACTTAACGATAACACAATGATATATTATTAGTTATTTATAATTAGTAATAATTAATCATTTCATCATATTAAATTCATCTATGAATATTAAATGATATATATAGCATATGAGGACTTTTCGTGATATCGATTATCCCTGAGTTTAGTACTCTTTGATAATAATAATATCTATAGGTTGTATACTTCATATTTTAATAACATTTATCTAAATTTATCTACGTTAAACAATAACATTTTGAAAATATAAGATTATTATAATTTATTTCCATCTATATATTTAATAGGTATCTTACGTTATATTTGGATCTACTATATGTACTATTAAATTTAAAAATATATATTCATATAACTTTATTTTTGTTATTATTAATGTATTTAAATATGTAAATATATATATATATATATATATATATATATATATATATATATATATATATATATTAATATATAATAAAAAAGAATTGTAATATCCAATGTATATCTTAACAACTATGCAAATTAATGTATTGCATAATGTACTACATAACATAATATATAGTTGGGGAGGGACTCACATAAGTCTGTTTGAAAATCTTTTTGTTTTGAAAGATAAAGTCTCCACTGCGCTAAGGAATGAAGTCTTTGTTTCTTCTCGTTAGAAAGACCATCTGTTTATACAAATTCTTCACATTAGACATATTTCTTATTATACAATATTATATATATATATATATATATATATATAATTAGTAATCTGTGAAATAAGATAACTATTCGTTATAACTAAGAATAAGATCAGCCACCTGATAACAATTGTATATTTATACACTTTTATGTTAAGCTTGCATAATTTCATCATATTTCATTATGATCTAAAGAGTCCATATTTAATGTTAATATGTAAATCAATGCAAAACACTCATTACTCAAACACTAAATTAATGATTTCAATGCTAAATCATATTTAGTTATTATAGTAAATGTTAGATCAATAGAAAATCACATTTATTAAAATGATGTGATTATTAATGATATAATCAATGTAATGCTAATTATATATATATATATATACATATATATATATATATATATATATATATATATATATATATATATATATATATATTAAAATATATTAATACAATAAATAATAATTGCATTACTTTCATTATAACATTATTAATTTCATAATATATATAAAGTTAAAATATATTAAATGTAAAATATATATACATATATATATATATATATATATATTATAAATATTATTAAAAAACCCTTATTTTTCTTTCTCAATTCTCCATACGGACTGCTATAATCAATAATTGGTTTTCCCTTAGAAAATTTGTGCTCCATTTTTGTTGAACTTTGCAATATTTTCTGTTTGAATGTTAAATGAATAATAATGATTCAAATAATATATATTAATCACAAATTTAAAATGTTTTATTAAAGATATAAATATAATATATATATGATTATTATTATAATTATTTTTATATTATTTGGTGGATCCAGGAACTTAGATGAAGTTTTCACTTATAACCATATATGGCTCTAATATCCATTTGAAGCCGCTCTCGTGTTAAGGCATCCGAGGTTTTAGAGCGGATAATTTATTTATACACAATTTTATAAGATCACTTATAAATAATATATTAAGACCCATTTTATAAAATTAATTAATGGTCCAGACGAGGCTCGAACTCGTGTCCTACTGTATATATATATATATATATATATATGTATTCACACATATATCCTTTATCCTTATTTATAATTACATAATAATTAACCTTATTCATATGAAAAGCTTCATTTTCATGCGGTGAATTCAATGGAGAATACAGACTAGGGGGAGGAGCCTGCGTGAATGTATTCGTTATGAATTAGTACAACGGCGTATATAATACGGCAACTTCGCTTGTATTCGATAGTTCTACAAACGTTAATGTTGACTTCGGTGCTAGATTTACTCTCGTCTTGTTTTTCATCTTGAGACTGCGTATATTTGTCATCGTTAGTGATCATTTATTGCCGGCCGTATATAGTAAATATATTTACGCGGGCGATATGATAAATACAGTTCGGCTATATTGTTTAAACTTGTTTATTTCCCGCCAATTTCATAATCTGTTTCGGAGGCATTTCCCATTTGAATCTCTGAGCTTCTTTTTTGCTTCGATTTTTTCCGAAAAGCTAAACAAATTATATATTATTTATCGAATAATCACAAAATTCTATAATATTTATAAGTTATAACTTATAATAATAATTATAATGGTTTAAATTAGTTAAATTGAGTTCATATATAAATATATATGATATTTTATCTATATATATATATATATATATATATATATATATATATATATATATATATATGAATGAATTGGTTTATTTAAAACACCGAATATAGCGAAAGCCCTCACTGGTGTATAGCATAATCTAACATAACATAATGTGGGTATAAAATAATATAAAATGTATATATATATATACAAACTGGCTTGTAGTATACATTGGCTTTATTGCGTAGGTACCATTTGTAAATACGTGCCATGAGACTCTCTTGCTTAGGACCTACGTATCTTTAATTAATGAAACAATGAAAAATATTACGTATCACCATAGTATTATATTAATATGAAATCGTAATAATATATAATTAATAATAAAATTCATCTATTAAATTACATGTTATAATGGAATTATATATTTAATTTTAAATATGATTTGTCTAACATAGATAACAGCAAATAATATCAAAATAATTAAAGATGATTTCTATTCTAAGCATAATTATAAACGAATAATAAAAATAATAATTAAAATAAAATAGGTAGTGAATATTCAATCATACTTTAAATTAAACATTAAAACAACAGTTCAAATAGAAATACATAACTTTACAAATATGAATAGAGTTGATATAAATATAGGCTAATAGATATTTTACTTAAAGTTTCATATGTAAATATAGGATAGGTCGGTTATAAATTAAGTTGTATCTAGATTTAGAAAAATTAAAAGCTGAGTGAAACAATGCATATTTAGATATTTAGAATTTATTATTATTATTTTTCTTTTAAATTATTAATAATTATTATAATATACTAATTTTATAATAAAATAATACTATTAATATTTATTATTTCCTTTATTAATTTATTAAGATCTGATTAATTCGCATTTGAAAAGTATAACCTAACATATTTTGATATTATTTGTAGAAGTTATAGGAGGATTAGCCCCCCATACGATGACATCATCACAGGACTCCGTAACTAAGCAACTGTATGCAATCATTTTTATTAAATATACCACAGCAATGAAATATAACTTATAACTTTGATGTACTTTAATCTTCTATTCCAAAACATAACTAAGTCTCTATATTAATTATAAAATTGTACTTATCGACTATATATCCACTTCCTAACGTACATATGTTTATACATACTCATCTACATAATTACTCCCAATGATATTAATATAATGATTATAATCAGCAACAATATTAACTGAACTATATTAACATTAAATTATAATTTACAAATAATATAACAGGAAAACATAATGTTTATGTGATATAACATGTTTTGCCTAGAAGCCTATATTAAATAACACAATTGAATATCAATTATATAACTATTATATAACTATGATATAACGATTATAATCGTATAATTATATAACACTTATATATTTATTATTTAACTATTATATAAAATACTATTTTATAATGATTATATAACTATTATATAACTATAATTTAATTATTATATAGTTATATATATATATATAATTATTGTTATATAATGATGATATAACTATAATAATGAGAACTAACGATAAAACTTCATTAATCATTTGTATCAGAAGAAAGTAGAAAGTTGTAATTTCTACAAATTGTTGTCTATGGAATAATTATGAATATTTATATTAAAGGTTAATATGGCTGAATAATATTTAGTAAATATATACGTATATATATATATATATAAATATATATAAAACTAATTTATTAAAAATGAAATAATATAATAATTTATTAATTTTAAAGAAACTAATTTTTTACAAAATCATAAATAATATTAATTTTATATTTTGTTTATATGTACATAAAATAATTAATGATATATTACTATATAATATAAATATTTCCAAATATTCTAAATTCTTAATAATTTTCTAATAATTTAATATACAATCATATATAATTATATATTTAATAAATTCATTTATAATAAATAAATAATATATAAATATATAATATATAGTAACTATATTATGAAATGTAATATTTTAACTGTTTATGATTCAATTCTATTGTAAATATTAATTTAAAAGTATCTATTAGTATATACATTTTCAAATATATATTTACTTTTCAATCGATTGAAGTATCCTTTATGATATTGTTAATATAGCTATTATTTAAACAATAAATAATGTCATCAATACACTATACATTAACATCAATACATTAACAACAATACACATCTTCACAATATTAAGTTCATCGCGGATATATACGTGATCTATTACTGATCAGACTATCTTCGATTGTGCACGAGCCCAATCTTTCAACACGCTTAAGCATGTGCTTACAGGTAATACGAACACACTACATAGAGTTATTATTACCACAAGTAAATAACAAGTAAACATGTAAACCACCGCACTGAAATGATCTCATTCCGTATTATTTATATAAAATGTTTATTTCGTTTAATTTAACATTCGTTTCAGGTCATAGGATCCACAATTTAATGATTTAACATTTTATATATAAAGCAGCAACATTACTCCACCATTTAAGTAATATATATATATATATATATATATATATATATAACATTTTATATATAAAGCAGCAACATTACTCCACCATTTAAGTAATATATATATATATATATATATATATATATATATATATATATATATATATATATATATATTACTTAAATGGTGGAATAATGTTGCTGCTTTATATATAAAATGTTCAATAGCTCACACTCGCATATTTATATATATATATATATATATATATATTAGCAGCAACATTACTCCACCATTTAAGTAATATATATATATATATATATATATATATATATATATATATATATATATATATATATATATATATATATATATATATATAAATATGCAAGTGTGAGCTATTGAAAGCTACAAGATACTAACTTCACGTCGGTCGTAGAGCCGACCAGGTGAGCGATCTTGACATCGTTGTAATGTTTCAACGTCGCCTTGTAGATGTTCTGGAAGTCCGCGACTTTGCTGTACTACAATCGTTGTAGTAAGATGTTATACGTGTATATTATTACTATAGGTGCGATACGTCGATGATGGACGTAGAAACCGCGGTTTGCTTTGAATGTTTTGTACTTTTAATAATTTATAAGTAAATTTAAATAGAATTTGATCTATTAAAAAGGTTGTAAACCTATTAAACCTACTAACTTTTAAAACTAATTCACACCTGGTACGGTATGGAATGAGTTTACTATATTAATTTACATGTATTGATTATACAATCACATATATTTTATGATATTAATAATAAAAAGTGAATTAGTCATCAGTACATTAATAACAGCTATTAAAAATAACTAATTACGAATTATTTAATATATTAAAATCTTACTAATTCCCAGTATATATATTTAGTATAAATTTCAATAATAATTGTTAGAATAATTGATATCATGTTAATAATATTTGATTTACTAACTTAGTGGACCTAAAATAATTATGTTATATTAATTTTATATTATATAGACAAACATATTTGAGGAGTACAAACTATAATATTACAGTGTATACAAATTATATAATATTTCATATAGGTAAATATTCACAAATTTAATTTAATCATTTAAATCATTAATGAATACATTTTATATATCATTTAAATATTACATATCTAGGATTAATAATATTTATAACATATATATGGACATTTATTTAAAAGTTTTTTGTTCGATTTCACTTAAGTGTTATATATTTCCTAGACAAATATTTGTTAAAACTATAAACATAGCATACTTAGCAATATAATAAGTAATTAGTAATACCAAGGACAAGAGAAGTGTGCTCTCTATCCATGCAATGCTAATTTTGTGTACTTATAGGGATCTCACATTAATTCCATTTTTCATTTCCTTTCCGTGAAATTTTCACAAAATTGAATGATGAAACTATGTAATCTCTATTTTGACGAATAGAAAATTAAAATAGAAATGATCAAATTTGTTGACAGACAGCAAATAAATAAATTGATGAAAATAATCCTCTAAACAATCATAGGTTTCACAACATTATTTATTATTAATATTTATATGATATAATATATAAAAACGGACAGTATTGATGTAGGATGGTATATATTTACCGTCCATTAATTACATAGTGTGTTCTCATATTTCACAGATAAAAATCGGCAAACAGAAAATTCGACGGACGGAATATCAAAAATGGTATTAATGCGAGAATCCTATTAGAAATAGATACTTTTCAGTGGTATATTTAATTATATTTCGATGATATTTTAAAGGTATCAGAGATATTGATTTAAATATAAATAAAAATACATTAATTTCTTTAAACATAAGTTAATAAAAATACGAATTTATATATAATATCTGTTTGAATTGAACGATTTCTTTCTATATTATTTATGTCGATATTCCATATATTATTATGCATATTACATTAATTATTTAACTATTTTAATATAAACATAGTGGGATCATTAATTTAAGGTGCGTTTTTATAAAATACAACATCCCAACGTACAAACGTCCCATCTGTATTCATTACATGTCAATTCAGATGGTACATTTGTACTACATTTTTGACATACCATCCTAATGTACCAATGTCCCAACGTACCATCTGAAAGGCCTGCAATTTTATGAAAATATGCCATATTTATAAATGTAATGGATACAGATGGTACGTTGATATATCTACAAAAAATACACCATAATATATACTATCATTCCATTGTGTAGATGGGATGTTGGTACGTTGGGATGTTGTGTTGTACGAAACATAACAACATTCCAACGTACCATCAGCATTT
Organism: Osedax fenrisi; assembly: GCA_964019155.1. Classification (NCBI taxonomy): domain Eukaryota; kingdom Metazoa; phylum Annelida; class Polychaeta; order Sabellida; family Siboglinidae; genus Osedax; species Osedax fenrisi. Next base: position 1,498,901 of record OZ025243.1, on the reverse strand, counting down.
ACATGTATACGAATACAGATCGGACATTGGTACGTTACAAAAAATGCTTTGTACGTTGGTACGTTGGTATGTTACAAAAAATGCATCCTTAAAAATTGGTTTTTGTATTGATTTGTATATCAAATTTAAATATCTATTCCTGGCAAAATAGGAAAATTATTATATATATGTAAAATATATATATAAAAATATAAAATATACATTAGAAGATGTCCTATCATTGGAAATACTTCAATATATAAAAAAGTATGCATAGAAAGTCTTAAAATACTGATATTTTTTTTAAATAATTTAAATTAAATTTAAATTAATTATTTATCATCAATATTTTATTTATTATAAATATGATTTATTTTAAAAATAATTTGTTACATTCTTATATTTCTGTATATTGTAATTTATCATAAATTATTTATGGCAATTATGTATATAATATTTATTAAAATATAATATATATTATTGATATATAATTAATATATAATATTATATTTGATAATATATTGTTATTACATATTGGGCCGCATGAAAACTAACAAATAATTTCTATATATAATGATTATAATAATAGCTACGTTCGGTTAGTGGGTGAGAATTATACAGTATTATCAAAGCTCTTTGGTTTGAACAAATGATTTTGGTAGTATACTGAGAATATAATTATATATCAACTAAATGTAATTAACTCTAATATACTAGTGAAAACTGGTTACTAATAGTACTAATATGTGGTATATAAAACTAATGGTATATATATATATATTTATATATAATATATTTAATAAATATATAAATCTTTTATAAGTATAGTGTTAAATATATGTACATTTTAATGTTAGTATATATGTTAATATATATATTATATAATTATACATATCGTTAATGTATCGCGACGTACTACTGGAACTTTTCGATCTCGTCATGTCCCAACCACCTATCATAACTAATTAAGGGGATCCCGCACATTTAAAGTGATGATCATTTATTTTTTTTTATTACATAATAATACTTATTATAGTGTTTTATAGAATCTGTAAACAAATTTGACATGAATTCAGTCTAGAAATTGCATAAAAATGTGTTTTTTCACGATAAGATAATGCTACTATATGCTATTCAATATTACATTGTTATGCTGTCAAACTTCAAACGCTGTTTACTCAGAATAATTATTCGCACATTGTGCATTCACAAATATAGAACATAAAAACTATTATAATATTAATTTTTGTTGCTTTATATAGAATTAATTATGTGAATAATGAAATAGAGAGATCATTTATAATATATATATAATTCATTGTATAAAATGATAATACCATCATTTTAGTATTGATAATTTTTAATTTAGATATATATAATATAATAAATAATAATATTAAAAATAACTTTCTATTTTCCTATGCATGTATATGTTATGAATACATTACAAAAAAGGAGGTAAATTGAATGAATAGAATATCAGTTCTATTTTTTTTAGTGGAACTATATTTTTCTTATCTATTTATACACGAAATTGGCAAATTGTGTGTTATGTGCGGGCTCCCCTTAATACACATTATAATAATTATTATATGTGCCGGTTTTCATGCGGAACCATTACTGTAATGATTACATTTTATAATACAATTATTTACACTAATTAATAATAATATAATTAATATCAATATCCCAAAGGATCAATATATCTTTAAATATTATATAATTATTATAATATAATAATATAATTTATATTCAATATAATAATTATATTGAATATAGAGTCAGTGTTAACAAATTAATAATTGACAATTATTATATTTATTATATTAATACTCATTATTTTATATTTAACATTTGATATCATATTATTCATATATTATTCCGAGGATATTATTGACATTTATAAAATAAAATCTATGAATTTAAATATAATGATGATGTTATTATTTGTTAGTTAATTTAAATTAATGTTATACAACTTCCCGCTATTATTAAATTAATAATAAATAATATTAGTTAAAACTAACTTTTGATCGTACCATTCTTCGCAATCCCATTCCTATAGCAGTTATCTGAGATTCGGGAACAATAGTAGGAGCTCCCAGCTTCCCTTGTAGGCCCCCTAACTTAGCCATTTATATAGTTATAAGGATTAATCTGCCGATTTAAATATTCACGTTGAATAATTTTGAAAATTACATTAGGCAGATTGCATAGTTACGAAAAATAAGGCGGTATACAGGCGCTGTCAATCAATATCGAGTGCTAGCGATTGGTCAGCTACTTTCTATAGAATCAATTAATTGTATTGGATTCCTATTACATAATCTATCCCCTACACGATTTAAATTGTTAATTAGCTAATGCAATGAACTATTAATATAACAAAATTAATAATGAACTAAAATGTTTCGCTTATTTAAAATCTATATCATTTAATAATTTGATTTAAAATTTATAAATATTCATAAACACATATCAAAGATTTCCCGAAGGAATCGTTTTCCTATCCCATAGAGCTAGAGAGAAATTTCTCTCTAGCTCTATGCATAGACTTTATGATATAGCTAGAGAGAAATGCCTTTCCCTCTAGCTCTATGGCTTATTGACTATTATATATATACCTAATATATATATATAGCCTATAACCTATATAATATAGGTATACCTAATACACATGTATACACCTACACAGGTATATATTGATATTTGAATTATTTAATTATTAAATAAAAATATATGTACACAGGGACCGAACCATGCCTATTTATTATCTATGATATCATTTATATATAATATATTATATCACTATATAGTAGGAATTATATCTATAAAACCTACGTATTGGTGATGATGATGCCTACCTACTATATAAACTTTATAATTATACTATAAAGCATATACATATATATATATATATATATATATATATATATATATATATATATATATATATAGGCATAGGCATAGGCATAGGCACCTATATCATAACTTATGATTCATAAGCATATATGATATATGTATATTCATATGCTATATATAGTATGTAATTGAAGTATATAATTTATAATTCGATCCTATCGATCCTATCTATATATTGATAATATTATGAAGCATATAATATATGATATTATGAAGCATGCTTCATATATATGCTTCTTATATGATGTTATGTTGCTACATAACATATATGTGTATACCTATAGGTGTATAATAAGTTATACGATACATTCATATATACACACACACACACACACACACACACACACACACACACACACACACACACACATACACACACACACACACATACACACACTTACGATCTAGTAGATACATATTCAATAATATAGTTATCGAGGTAGTTATAATAGTATAATCGTAATACTAGTAGTAGGGTAGGTATACTATACACGTCATAGTACACGCTACACACCTATACCAGCGTACATACTGAGTATCACCTACTATTAAGCGGTAGCACTGTATAACTGTACGTATATAACCTACCTGTACGTATATAACCTACCTGTACGTATATATCAATAGGGGAGGAACAGGAGTAGCGGCCGTACATTTATATGCCTTAGAATACTTCTAATATATCGATAAATACTGAATTTGAATATCTTATTTTTTTTGAATTAGCTAGAAATTATATAGTTCTAGAATACTGTGATTTCACTTTTATATATAAAGTATATTATTGAATAATATTAACGATTGCTTAGTAATTAAAAAAAAGCACTAAAATAAGGCATACAGGAGTAGTGGCCGCTAGTACCAGAAAATGCAATAGGTGTCTCGTAATGTATTCGATTTAAATATTATATTAAATATACAATATCATAACACATATTATAATAAATAACATATATTTCATTTTTATTATTGATTTAGGTTGTTAATTATTATTTATATTTTATAATGAAATTTATAGTTAATATTAAATTGATAATCAAATGTGTTTGTTGATCAAAACATAATATAACGAAAATAATTAAACTAAATATAATATATAATATAATATATATGTAACATATATGTTTCATTTATATATTACAAATATTCAGATATATATATATATATATATATATATATATATATATATATATATATGATGATGATGATGATATTGAGTTTATTAGCACTAAAATAGGGTCATGTAGACCCCTTCGCTCGTGCGGGAAGAAAATAATAATAAAATAATAGTAATACGATAATAATTTGATAATAATATACAACGGAAAAACAATAATAAACAATATAAAGGACTATTATATACTACAGTCTGCATTGATATGGTGTAGTTGTATATACTACAGACTGCATTGATATAGTATAGTGTTATATAATAATAAGATAATAATAATACAATAACGATTTAATAATGATATAAATTTAATATAACACGGATACAAATAATAAGTTGGATGATTTAATGATTATGGGTAGAGAGAAAAGAAGAAGTAAGATTTATAAATCTTTTGTGGGATCTAATAGAACGAATGGTAGGAGGGAGGGAATTCCATAGAGTTGGACCGGAATTTTTAAAAGCTCTAGAATTTAGGGAAGTTTTACTAGAGTTCTGGGAGATAAGTAGAGGAGCATTTTGGTAACGAAGAGAAGATAATATAGTACGTTTTTTAATTAGATCAGAGATATAGCTAGGGGTAAAAGAATATATTGATGTATGGATTATAGATAGTATACGTAATTTACACCTGAGGGAGAATGGTAGCCACATACGAGATGATTGATGAGATGTTGTAGTAGAGTGATCCAGTCGAGTTAAACAGTAAGTAGTACGTATTGAGGAACGGATAATCCGATTAAGTGGAGCAGTAGCTTTAGCAGGAAGTAAATTCAGTAGGGAAGAACAGTAGTCAATACGTGAAAGTACAAGAGCATTAATTAGAGTTTTAGTAAGGTTTCTGGAAAGTGATGTCCGTATTTTTTTAATTCTGAAGAGATGAAAGTTGGATGATTTTGTAATGGATGATATGTGATTCTTAAATGATAATTTGTCATCAAATACTAATCCTAGGTTTTTGGAGGAATGAGAAGGAGAAATAATCATGTTATTTAGAGTAAAGTTTGGAAAGGAAGTTTCAGAAGTAGATATGTTAAGTACAGTAGTCTTAGAGGAATTAATTAGTAGTTTATTGGAGAGGAGCCATAATCTTATGGAGTTAGCACACTCGATTAATTCAGAGTTAATGGTATTATGAGAATTTATAGGGAAAAAGGTAAACAGTTGGATATCATCAGCAAAAATATGGTAGTGGATATTTGGAAATTTCTTAATTAGATCAGCAATAGGGCGGATATAAATAGAAAAGAGGGATGGACCTAGAACAGATCCTTGGGGAATACCGTGGTTAAGAGGAGAAAGAGGCGAGTAAGATTTGTCAATCATAATAGAGATATTCCTGTTAGTGAGATATGAAGTAAACCATTTTAATGCTAAGCCAGATATACCCATTAAAGTAAGTCGCGAGATTAATATGTTATGGTCCAGGGTATCAAAAGCAGATGATAGATCAAGTAGGATTAGCTGGCAACACGTGTTGCTATTTAAGGTAGATAATATAGTGTCAGTAATACGTAGGAGAGCTGTTTCGGTTGAATGACCCTTACGAAAAGCGCTTTGAAACGGGTCGAAAAGATTATTTTTATTTACATGGGCTATGAGTTGTTTGGAAACAATTCTTTCTAATATTTTACTTAATAAGGGTAGGTGGGAGATCGGGCGATAATTGCTAAATGAGTTTGGGTCTAAGTTTTGTTTTTTTAGAATAGGGGATATTATGGCAGTCTTGAGACAGGGTGAAACTTGGCCAGAGTTTAGTGAGTTCGCAATAATATCCAAGAAAATAGGAGAAAATAAGGGTGAAAGTTTGTGATATAATGATAAAGGTAGGGGATCAGTGGGGGAGGTACAGTGAGATTTCATGAGTAGGTCATTTACTTCATACAGTGAAGGAATAGTGAATGTACTTAATGAGTCAATATGATGGGTAATATATATGGTAGGATTGAGTATGAGTTGAGTAGATGCGCAAATAATATTATTAATGCTTGCAATTTTATGGTTAAAGAATTTTTCAAAAAGAGAACACAGTTGAAAATTTGACGTGTTAGGTAAAATGGGCAGGATTTTTTCATCTGGAGGAGAGAGAATTTTATTTGCTATTTTAAATAATTTGCGAGGATTGGAGGATATCAATGCTATCTTTTTGTTATAATAGATAGATTTTGAACGAGATATAGTAGATTTGTAATTTTTTCTAGCTAGTGATAGTGCTAATTTAGTTTCAGTAGAAGGATTTTTAAGAAATTTCTTCTCAAATTTTCGAACACTCTTCTTGAAGATGAAAAGTTCGTGGGAGAACCAGGGAGAAAAAGGGCGGTCGGTAATTAATGTAGTTTTTGTAGGTGCATGTATATTGATAATATTTAGGAGAGTGGAGTTTAGGAGTACCGGACAGAGGGAAGTTGAAGAAGAGATCTCAGTTTTGATATTGTTTACAAATCTTGGTAGGTCGATAGACTTAACATCTCTATATGTAATACGTTTTCGTTTAATATTTGTGAATTTTAGATTTATAGAGAATTCAATAATAAAATGATCAGTTAGTAGTTCAATTTTTTGAAAGGAGTTAGGGTTTATACATCTAATAAGAGGACTGGATAGGGGTGTAAATATCATATCAAGTGTATTGCCACTAGAATGGGTAGGAAATGATATATGTTGGCACAAGGAAAGAGACTCAGTTAGGAGTTTAAAGTCACCATGGGGATAGATGGGAGAATTATAGTGATAGTTTAAGTCACCAAGAACTATTGGTAGATAGGTTGAAGATGAAGGAAGTTTATGGATAAAATCATGAAATTCATCAAAGAATAAACTGGTTTCAGGTTTTGGGGGACGATAGATAACGGTAAGATGTAGAGTTAAGTTAGGAAGCTTGAGGGTCAGCGAAATACAATCACTATATGAAAAGGGGGGGAATGAAATGGATGGAGATAGGTAAAAATCATTACGTATCATAAATCCTACCCCACCACCACGGCCCATTTGTCGTGGAGCGAGATAGAGTGTATATCCAAAGTCCAAGATGGAGGCAAATATATCAGAGTCATTATTAGAAATCCAGGTCTCAGTCAATGCGATTATAATAAATTTTTGTAATTTAAGGTATGGGAACAGAAGGGATATATTTGATCTCAAGGAGCGAATATTGATCAAGGCTATATTAGAGGATAGTCAGGCTTGAGAGGAAGAATTATTTATAAATGATTTCTTATAGTGATCAAAAGAATCAAACCATTTTGTTAGATCAGATTCAGGGATGAGAAAAGGGGGATATGAAAGAGGATTTTTTTTATCCCTAAGTTCAAATGTTTGGGAACGATTATTAAAAAATACTTTATACAAAATGGGCGTGAGTTTTTGTTTTAGGGCATGATATAGTACCTTACCAAGAAGTCTAGTAGAGTCAGGTAAATAATGACGAATAAATATATGCTTAAAATTACTATGTGGTGAGATTTTTAGAAGGGAGGAGAAACATATATCACGAGCAGAAATATTAGTGAAACGTAAAATAGCAGTACTGGTAAGAAATGAGGCAGAAGTAATATAAGAATGTGGAAGTTTTATATAGTCAATTAATGATACTATGAAATTATAGTTAACTTCATAAGGAAGAAGGTGTTCAAGTACTAGTATGAGGGAATTATCTATGGAGCGTATGGATGAAGACTTTGAGGAAGTTGAACTAGATAATATAGGGGTTGGTGTGTGATTTGAGGAAAATTTTAAGTCCATTAGCTTTGGAATGTTTCTAGAAGTATTATCATTGGGCTGGGTATTAGCATTATGCTTGGGCTGGATATTAATAGTCGTAGTAGAAGAATATATATCAGATGTTATATTTGGCGTTACCTTGGAACAAGTATTATGTATAGATTTGTCAGTTAAAGTAGAAGGTGAATATGGCATAGTAATGGGTGGAGTAGTTGTATGATTAGTCGAAGGAAACTTATTTAAGGCTAGGCATGAGGAACATGAGAAGATGAAGTTAGGTGAATTAAATATAGCAATAGCATAAGCGGGAGGGTGGTTTTTAGAATGAAACCAGGATTTAGAAATAATAGCGGCGGGGTATAAACAATTATAATGTAAAATAGATGGACATGTTTTACATTTGAGATAATATTCGCATGCGGGAAGGTTACAATGTGAACAATTTGAGGACATGGTATACTTGAGATTGTGGGATTAAATTGAATGAAATAGATAATAATAAATATAATAATAAATGTATAAAAACTGGTCGTAACAGGGATATTTTTGAAGAAGTTTGGTATTCAGTCCGTTTTGCTATATAACGAGTTGACTTGACAAGCACCGGTTGACTTTAGTAGGCCCCTGGTATGCGTGGTGGCAGCCGGGCAATGATGGTCCGATTGTCTGAGATGTAAGGCAGTGTATCGTCCGAGGTAGAATTGATGGATCTGTATGTAAGTAAATACAGCAGTAGACTATCTAGGTGTAAGTTGGTAGCTAACCTCAAATGAAGGTTGGTAGATCCGACTACCAAAAGCAAATTCCCAAGGGAGATCCACGGGAGAATATCAGTTATAATATTATTATAAACTACTAGTTAATTAATTTTATAAATAGTAAATAATGTAGCTAAGTATGAATATACATAAACAGTATGTAATATATATTTGAATTTAATTAATTTATCGAATTTATAATTCTATTATCTTTGTGATTATTATTTATTTTTTAGGATTTTTATTTTGTTATAATAAAATGTAAACAAATACTAAATATAATTATATCTAAATAAGATATGATTATAATTTAAAGACAACAATTATGTATTTCAAATAAGTTGGATATTAATATTTAATATATATTAATATAATAGATAATATAAAAAATAAATGAATACGTACTTATCTTTATAATAATAATACAATTAAAAGATATTTAAAAGCTAAGCAGTTATTACCACAACGATATATTGGTTGCTATGTAAACAAAGTGATATATATATATATATATATGTAACATATATGTTTCATTGATAGATTACAAATATTCAGATATATATAATGTATCATATTATTAATATTAAGTGGTGCATACGCAATTTTATAGAGAATTTCATAAAAATTGTTTTAAAAAAAAATAATTATGGAATTTGAATATGTAAATTAGTTCTATATTACTCAATTTTCATTGGATATAAGGCGGCCACTACTGTCGAATTTTTTCGGCCACTACTATTGATTACATATGGTCTAGTATATGTATAATACATGACTACCATTACATGTATATGAATGCATAAATACATATTATGATAGATAAGCAATTATATTTTATAAATATGCAACAACAAATAAATATTTAATAAATATTCATTGTATAAAATGGCTTTTCCAAATCATGTTTTTGTTAAAATTTGACAAAAAATGATTATGTAATAAATTAGAGTAATTAATTAATTATTAATAAAAAAAATGTACTCTATATTATATATAATTGTCTATAGACATTTTTATTATCTAAATATTGTATATAGAACTTTTTATCATATCTAGCACCATTTCAGCGTTAATTAAAACGGCCACTACTCCTGCATCGGCCGCTACCCCTGTTCCTCCCCTAATAATCTATTCGTTATTTTGCATTTGGGAAATTCCATATATTATAATATAAGCTTGTTGGGGGTTTAGTAATAAAAAACGTATAAATATATGGACATATATGATGATAATAAGGTTTATATATATATATATATATATATATATATATATATATATATATATATATATATATATATATATATATATATATTATATATTATAGGGGTTTAGTAATAAAAAACGTATAAATATATGGACATATATGATGATAATAAGGTTTATATATATATATATATATATATATATATATATATATATATATATATATTATATATTATAATATATTTATATAATATATATATATATTAATTAACTATTAAGTATTATAAATAGCATATGCATAGAGATTACACGTATCCTGCAGGGAATATATGTGTAGGTGCATATTAGTAGGGAAAGTAACCGAATATGGAAGGTGCATATTAGTAGGGAAAGTAACCGAATATGGAAGGTGCCCGAATACGGACACCCTCTGTATCTCAGACATCATAAATCCTACAAAAAAATGTAACGAATAATATATTCATAATTATATAAATAGTCTAAATAAGTATTTTTTATTTTTTTATTATTCAAAATAGTGCTGATATATCCAATAAACTGATTTTTGTATTACGTTTTTAAATTTATGAACAAAAATGTCACCATAAAACATCTCAAGAATATACAAATATATCGATATAAAATCATAATCATATATTATTAAAAACAAAACCATTCTAAACATTATATAAATAATTGCTATAGCAATAGCAATCCCCTATAGGGAAAGTAACCTAATACGGACACTTTAAAAATAAATGGTATTAACATTTTATTACTCATTATTTGTATTCAAAAATTGCAATATATTAATATTATATGATTATAGATATTATTGTGATTTAAAATTTTTATTTAATCTTTAATTCCATAGATAACGGTGGTGTCCGTATTAGGTACCCATGTCCGAATACTGACACTCTGTGTTATAATACCACAGAGCTAGAGAGACATTTCTCTCTAGCTCGAGCTCAGATCTGTGTATAATACGGACACCCTATATACCACTAAATGAAATATATATTATTGATGAATCAATCAGACAAATAACAATTACATTATTTATAATTAATGTTATGAATAATTTATTCTAATTTTTTATTTAATTAGTTAATAATTTATTTATTTTTATTATTTGTAATCAATAATACACTTTAAGTATCTAAATAAATTTTTAGATTTAGCTTTATTGGTGGTTTAATATTATAACGCCCGCGACTTTTTATGAAAATCAGAATAGTTCACACGCTTCGCGCTGATTGGTTATAGGTGTCCGTATTAAGATATCTAGTGTCCGTATTAGGTAATTATATGACCTCTAGATATATGCTTATAACTTATTGAATATTTGATAACAAATATAGAAATTATATATATATATCATTTTATAATGCTTTATTTTTTAATAATATAGTGTTATATCGATACATTTGTATATTCTTGAGAAGGTTTTAAGGTGACATTTTTTTCATAACTTTAAAAACGTAATAACAAAAATCAATTTATTGGATATATCAGCTATATTTTTATTAATTAAAAAATTAAAAATACTTTTTTTAGACTATTTATATAATTATGAATATGTTATTCATTTAACATTTTGTTGTAGGATTTATGGTTTCTGAGATACCGAGAGTGTCCGTATTAGGTTACTTTCCCCTATATTTGTTATAAAATATTAATTAAGTTATAAGAATATATCTAGAGGTCATATAAGTCCCTAATACGGACAGTATCCATCGGACACTCTAGATGTCTTAAATAATTAATACGGATACCATATCAGCGCGTATGCGCGTATATTATTTTATTAATTAATAATACAAGTTAAATATATAAATAATAACATTTTTATATTTAGCTTCATTGTTGTATAAATTCTTAATACGATCACCCAATAATAAATCAGCTCGCAGAGTGTGAACTATTCTGATTTTCATAAAAATCGCGTGCGTTATAATATTAATACAACCAATGAAGCTAAATCTAAAAATGTTATTATTTATATATTTAACTTGTATTATTAATTAATAAAATAATAAAAATTAATAAATTAATTAGTAATTAAATTATATTACATTATTCATAAAATTAATTATAAATAAGGTAATTGTAATTTATCTAATTGGTTCATCAATAATATATAGTTTATCTAGTGGTATAGGATTTCCGTATTATAACACAGGATAATTCGGGTACCGAATACGGACACCCCCGTTATCTATTAAATACAAAGATTAAATAAAATTTTAAAATCACAATAATATCTATAATCATATAATATTAATAAATTGTAATTTTGAAATAAAACTATTGAATCATAAAATGATAAGACCATGTATTGTTAACGTGTCCGTATTAGGTTATTTTCCCCTATGTGAACCTACAATGTAGGTCCTACATATACCAATGGTACATATATATATATATATATGTAGAAGAGACAAGATAAGGTTATCGGTATACTGATTTCAGAGTCATACTATATTTAATATTATAATATTTTATAGAAGTAAATCATATAGAATGATATGTATATATACATATATATATATATATATATATATATATATATATATATATATATATATATATATATATATATATATATATATATATATATACATATATATATATATATATATATATATATATATATATATATATATTTTGTATGAAGGTATGTTCCCTAATGTTTTAAAAAAAGCTAAAGTTATTCCAATTTTTAAATCTGGAGACAAATCATTAGCTGAGAATTATAGACCTATATCCTTACTGCCACAAATTTCAAAAATATTTGAGAAACTAATTAAAAGCAGGATTACAAATTTTTTAAATAAATTTAATATATTAAATGATAATCAATATGGTTTCAGAAAGAATTTATCTACAGCTGATGCATTGTATGATGTATTAGAATCAGTTAATACACATTTAGAAAATTTAGAGAACTGTGCTATTGTTTCAATAGATTTACGCAAAGCCTTTGATACACTGGATCACGATATTTTAATTAATAAGCTTTATATTTATGGTACCTATCAGAGGTAAAATAGCGCTAACATTAATAAAATCGTATTTATCAGATCGTCTTCAATTTGTTAGATATAATAATACTGACTCATATTATAATTATATAAAATGTGGTGTACCACAGGGATCTGTACTAGGTCCGTTATTATTTATTTTATATATTAATGACCTTCCGAATATATCAGATACTTTTAAATCAGTTTTATTTGCAGATGATACAACTTTAATTTTTTCAAATACGTCTATTTTAGAATTAAAAAACAATATTCAATTTAATATTAACAAACTATATGATTGGTTGAATGTAAAAAATTGTCACTCAATATTAGTAAGACGAATGTATTATTATTTAATATAAGAAATAAAAATAGAAATATTAATATGGATTTGAATATTAATAACATTAAAGTTAAACAAGTCAGTGAAATAAAATTCTTAGGTGTTATTATAGATTGTAAATTGAATTGGAAATTGCAACTCAAGTATGTCTCAAGTAACCCTTCTAGAACAATTGCAATTTTACACAAAGTTAAAAATAAATTAAATATGAATTCTTTAATTTCATTATATAATGCTTTATTTTTATCACATCTTAATTATTGTTCAAATATTTGGGGGAATACCTTCAAATCCAGTTTAAAAAATATTTTCATTTTACAAAAAAGAGCAATAAAATGTATTTGTAATACTCATTCTATGTATAAAAATTTCTATACTATTTCTAATTCTCTTAAATTTGACGATATTGTCAAAATGAATAGTATAAAATTTATGTTTCGAGCTAGGAATAATATTTTACCTAAGAATTTACAATTATTATATAAAGCTAAATCTTATAATGGAAATCTGTTTCATAGAATAAAAGTACGAACTGACCGAAAAGCATTTTGTTTATCGAATACTGGTCCAATGCTGTGGAATAGATTACCACAAAAAATAAGAAAGATTACGAAATTGAATAATTTTAAAACAATTTTTAAATAATTTATGATATCGTCTTATTAATTTTAATTTTATATTTTTATATCCTATTTTTAATTATTATATTATGTGATATATTAATTAATTTATTTGCTACCTTATATATTATCAGTATTTATTTTATATATTTTATTTTATAGTTTTATAGCTTTTATAGCTTTTAGTTATAGTTTTTTTTTAATATATTTTTATAATTTGTTATACAATTTTAATATTAGTGTTTTATTGGTTTATATTTTTGTAGGTACATTTTATTCAATTATTTATTTTAAATACATGATGAGAATGATTGTGGGGTTTTTTGCAATTTTATTTTATTTTTATTTTTGTATTAAGTTTTTAATTGTACATATTTGTTATTACTTACTTTTAATTACTTACATATTACATTTTATTTAAATTTTATTTAACATTCAGTATTATTTTCTATTCAGGAAGTCAATTTTTTATTTTAAATATTAAATATTAAATATAAGATATTCACGAGTACTTTGTATTGATTATGTATGTGGCCAGTAATGGTTCGTGTCGGGGATGAGGATGCAATTGTTGTGTGGGGGCAATTGTTGCCAGTGCTCTTACTCTTGGCGAAAGTGAGTTCCTTAAGGCATTGGATATAGAAACCCCAAATCCTCCAAGTTGATACACTTTTATCGACTTTCATTGGCAATCGATATAAAGTATTCTAGGTAGATTTTTTTATGACTATTTTTTTACTGATATCCTGGATAGAAATTTATATTATAATCTAATATTTTATTTAATATTATTTTAATTTTATACATAATTTTTCCCCCCACAATCACATTGGGTGAACGACTTGATAAGCTCTGCTTTTTTGTTCATCCAGGCTAATGCCCAAACTCTGATTATTATATAATGAAATAATTTGATGGGTAAAATCAAATAAGTTGACAATTAACATTGATAAAACTCACTGCATGTCATTTAGAAATGATATAGAATTTGAAATATAAATTGAAAATGAGCCTCTAGTTCAATTATCTGAAACAAAGTTCCTTGGACTAATCATTGATAATTCATTGAACTGGAAATCTCATTTTCAATTTCTAAAGAATACATTATTAAAAATATATTGGATCATAAAAAATGTATCATTCTGCCTTAATGAATCAGCTATGATTAAACTTTATTATGCACTTTTTTATCCCCATTTAATTTATTGTTTAGAAATTTGGGGGCATACATATAAATCTAATATAGACTGTTTTCATGTTATACAAAAAAAAGTATTAAAATTAGTTTTTTCTAAACCTATAGATTTTAGTTCAAACAAATTATTTATTGATCATAAGTTATTAAATATCGTTGATTTGTGTAAATATAAAACACTAATATTTATGCATAGAATATATTATAAAACTTGTAGTCCAAGTATTTATAAACATTATAAAAGAATAACTACAAACAAAATTAATACAAGAAGTACTTTTGATTTCATTCAACCTTATTATAAATATAACTAACCTATATGAATAATTCTTTAATGTCATATGGACCAAGACTTTGGAATGAATTAAATATTGATAAAAGAAAATTAGTATCTATTTCCCTTTTCAGTAATAATATTTTAAATTATTTGTTAACCTTGTGATTTTTTAATCTACTATTATTTTTCTACTTCAAATTATATTTTAACATTTTTTTATTTTTAATAAGTATACTATTTTTAATAAATTGTATCTTTACTCTGACTTTTACATTGATTTCTCCTTTTTATCCATATTTTATGCTATAATTACGCTTTTATATAATATTATATAATATTTTTAATACATTTTATCTTTACTCAGACTTTTACATTAATTTCTTCTTTTTTCCATATTTTATACTATAACTACTCTTCGACTTATGAAAACTATCTAAATATTTGTTACTTTGTGTAGATAATTTATAAATTTATTTTTGAATATTTGCCAAACAAATATTTATTATTCTTTATATTAAATTTTCATATATTTACTCTTCTTAACCTTTCTTGTCTGTTTTTAGTTTTTTTAGTCGTTTTAGTTTTCTTAATGTTTATTTTGTTTATTTTTATATATTACTTGGACTACATGATGATTTTTGATAATTTTTTTACAATTATTTGATATTATTCATAATTATATTTAGTGTAAACAGGAAGTCAACTTAGATATAACATTATGTTATATATAGTTTATTCTTTTTTTCAGGAATTTATTATTCCAATTATAATTGTACTTTTTAGGACTTATCAAAATAATAAAGGGTAGGTTATTATCTAATTGTAGCCTAATTGTCTCGATAAGCTCTGCTTCTACAATTACCTGGTTGTTAAAACCAAATCTGATAATAATAATAATATATATATATATATATATATATATATATAGAATCTATAGATTCTATAGTATAACATTTATTATTAATACTACTATTTGTATCAAATCTACCAATTAGTATTTAGAACTAACGCAAGTGTATCATTTATCATTCAATAGTTCAGTTTAGGCTTAATATCAATATATTGATATATTAATCTATAGCTGAAGGAACTTTGAAAAGGATAACAATTTATTTGTTTGTAAGATATGAATATCATATATCAATTTCAAATTTTTATTTTATCTAATGTTAATTTATATTATAACTTGATTTGACTGGATGCTGTAATTAGTATATAACTATATATATCGTTATTAATACATTGTTTTATACTCATGTACTTCAAATAAACTAATAATTTCCGGATTACATGGAATATATATATATATATATATATATATATCAGCACCTTATATGTATAATTCCATACCGTCATCTCTATATATCATATATGATGAATCATATATCCCGTTAAACGTCAAATCAAGTATCATCTATTATTAATTTATAAAATATAAATAACTATGTCCATCTGAAGACGTCAATCACGATTACTTTTAGATGGAACTTTCATTTCCATAATTCGAATTAGCGATTAATGTGATAACGACAACTAACTACTTAATATAGGTATACCTACTACGATACTAAGATAACTATAGTTAACTATAATAATCGTGGATACAAGTATTACTGGCAACATTATATTCTTTTATATAATGTCGTTATACACAAGCTTTATACGGATTACTATCGGGCGGGTTAATATTTAGCTGTAGGTAGGTGAAGGTAGGTAGGTGAAGGTAGGTATGTGAAGGTAGGTAGGTGAAGGTAGCGTTATCAGATCTAGTTATCGTATTAAAAATAGGTTGTGTATTGAGTAGGTGCGCTGAAATGATTTTGTATGTAAGGGGCCAACCAATCAAAATAAATGTTGTGGTAAAAGTGGGGGAGGGGTCAATACATAGGAGGTCAACCTATATTTTAAAGTGGGGGGGGGGACCAATACATAGGAGGTCCACCTATATTTTAAAATGGGGAGGGGGGGGGCATATCCCCACCGTCCTCCCTGTTGCAGCGACCCTAGTATTGAGAATAATAGTTAGGAAGTCGGGTATTTATGATGACTATCATTAGGATAACTTTACCGACCCCCTCCTAATACCGACCCCTCTCGTATCTCAGTAACTATAAGTGATATCAACAATTTATATATACATGAACTATTAGTAATTTAATGATAAATATGAATAAGTATTTTGTCTAAAAAAATATTTAATCCTACAATTGTTATTTGATCAAATGTAATATTCTGTTTTTATTTTTTAAATATTTGAATAATAACTTTTTTTAAATCATTGTAAATAAATTAAAAGAAAACTTAATTTTTGCATAATATTGTAGATCAATAAATGTTTATAACTATTAGAAAAATAATTTAATTTGAATAAATAATAACTAATATATCTTAATTATAGCAACCCATATGCTTTTCCTATTACCGACCCCCAAAATTACCCTAATACCGACCCCATGTGATTTATGATATCCAATCAAAATATGAATATTGTAAAGATTTATATAATTTTAAAATTAAACCAGACAATAATCTACTAAAACCGAATATAATGAACAACAATGAAGAATCACTCCCAATACTTGAATCTGAAGTCCGTAATGCAATTCGGACTCTTAAGAATGGGAAATAGCCAGGTCCTGATAACATTCCTGGTGAACTTCTAAAACATGGAGGTGAAAGTCTGATCAAAATATTCACCACAATATGTCAACAAATATGGAAAACAAAGAAGTGGCCAGACCAATGGACTAAATCACTTATAATACCAATTCCGAAAAAAGGTGACTCACGGAAATGTTCAAACTACCGCACCCTGAGCCTTATCCCGCATGCAAGCAAAATACTTCTAAGAATAATCCTAAACCGTCTAAACCCACAAGCTGAAACAACCCTAGCAGAAGAACAGGCAGGCTTTAGAAAATCCCGAAGCACAATTGAACAAATCCTCAATTGCAGAATTCTCATGGAAAAGCACATAGAAAACAATAAAGATGTATATCACAACTTTATTGATTTTAAAAAGGCTTTTGACCGTGTATGGCATAAAGGTTTATGGCAAAGTATGTATAACTTCGGAATATCACAAGATATCATAGAAATAATAGAATCATTATATTCTAGCTCTACTAGTGCAGTCCTTATCAACAATGTAACCGGGAGCTTCTTCAACACAACTGTAGGAGTCAGACAGGGATGTTTACTCTCTCCAGTATTGTTCAACATCTTCCTTGAACAAATTATGATAAACACGCTCGATGAGTATACTTCAACTATCTCGATTGGCGGTCGAAAGATCAGCAACCTTAGATTCGCAGACGATATCGACCTAATAGCAGGAAGCAATACCGAATTACAAGACCTGACAAATCGACTAGTCGAATCTTCAAAAGCCCACGGCATGGAAATAAGTCAAGAGAAGAGCAAAACGATGGTAAATTCAAAGAATAATGATAAGTGCGCTAAAATCTACATGGATGGAATACTACTCGAAGATGTAAAAATCTTCAAATATCTAGGAGCCACCCTAAAATCGGATGGAGCGTCAGGTAATGAATTACGAATTCGCATAGCTACTGCTACATCTGCAATGATAAGATTAAACATTATATGGACCAGTAAAAATATCAGCTTTAAAATAAAATTCAATTTATACAGATCGCTAGTTCTATCTATACTACTATACGGTTGTGAAACCTGGACGCTAATGTCAAATGAAGAAAAGAGGATCTCGGCATTCGAAAACAAAGCTCATAGAAGACTTCTTGAAATCAATTATCGACATATGAAAACTAATCAATATGTAAATGAGACAATAATAAAATTGGTAGGCAAATTCGAACCTCTGCTGACAACCATCAAAAGAAGGAAAATGTCATACTATGGGCACATATGTCGCCATAATAGTTTGGCAAACACTATCATGCAAGGAAAAGTTGAAGGTGCAAGAAGCAGAGGTCGCCCAAAGAAAGACTGGATGTCAAACATCACTCTGTGGACAAACAAGTCGTTAGATGAACTGTTGGAGAAGACGAGGGATAGAGACAGATGGAGAAAAGTTGTTATTGTTTCAAGCAACATGATTCCCCCTACGATGCATGCGTCACGGGATTAAAAGTAAAAGTAAGTAATCAAAATAGATCCATATTTTACTTTAAAATTTGTCGTAAATTGTTTATGTAGAATTGATATAGAATCTATATTATAGATTAAGGATTCATGATTCCAGTTGATTATATACATACTGATTAATAAATAAATATTAAATAATAATATACACTATTTTAATATAATTACTTTAAAGTTTAAATTTAAATTTAATATTACTATTAAAAATAAATTTAATAAAAAATAAATTGCGTGCATGTTATAATTAATTATATTTATGTATATCTACTCTTTTTATTGGATATTATAATACTACAATTATTTATACCATGATTATTTTAGCGGGTCGGTAATAGGATAAGGGGGTCGGCATTAGGCACATGTATCCGATTACCGACCCCCATGTTTATTCTTGTAAATATAATTATATTAACAATTTAAAATAGCCACTTTATTCATTGCCATAATATTACCCTAATTACAAAATTTCATATAAATATATTTAATATTGAATAAGTTATTACAAATAATCATTTAGGGGTCGGTAATCGGAGACTTCCATATAGGCTTCCCTTCCCTACTCTTAGTTCTGAAGAGATTTAGGTTTTGTATTTAGAGATTTAACTTAAGTTACTTGTATCGTAAAAGTTGAATGTGCATCTTTCAGATATAGATAACAAGTTGGAATATTATGAGTTTATTAATATGGTAATTAGGAATAGATATGTAATAGTAAAATATTACAATAACCAAAATGGGTAATATAAATAGTAATTAATATTGAGTTGAATATCCTCTGCATGTATGAACGGATATATATTGGAAGGAATATATATATATATATATATATATATATATATATATATAGTCCTAATTAATGGATGTTTGTGATTTTAGTTGATGATTTATTTTAATATTTAACTTATTTACACTATTTATTAGTATTTATTTGGGGTTAATTATATTCAAATATGATTTTTTTTCTAGAGCTAGTTAGAAAGTTTGTATCTCTATAGAGCTATAGATCTATGTCTTAAATGAATGAAATACTCGATACGATATGCTTCTTCATCCATCTAGCCAATATACAAATATTATATTATTATTGTTATTAGTATATATATAAGTGTATTTATATATGTATGTATATATGTATGTATATATGTGTGTATAATATCTATACAGTTATACCTATGAGATAGATATACATGTTACTCTATTAATATTCAATATGTATAGCGTTAACGTAATAATTATTACTCATTAATAAATAATACATGTATTTTTGTTATATGATATTACGTAACGCCGTAGACTTTTACAATAACAATACATTCAAGGTCATAGGTTAGATTTATTACCGATGAATCATCGTAAGCGTAGACGTTTTGTAATCGCAGACGATTTTTATTAAAAAAGTAGTGTATCGATTTGTTGATATATCGATTTAACCGTCGGCCATAACTTTTAGGTAAACAATGTTTATCGTCAGTGCATTCACTACACGTAACTAGATATACGGATCACATAGGATTGTCTAAGACTACATCGGAGTATCGGGTGAGTATAATCCTACAATAGGGCGGATACGGATCGATGACACCGAATCCCACACGATAGCCACCCTATAGGGTAATTCCTACATGCATGTCCCCGATCCAGCCCGAGGTAACAATGGCTGTCACGATACGTCAGAGCGCAAGTTCAATGCACTCTTAGATGTTATCTAATAAAAATATGTGTGTGCATATATACACAGTGTGTATTACACACACACACACACACACACACACACACACACACACACACACACACACATATATATAGGTGTGGTGGTATTGGTGGATGGGTATGCAAGTATGTTCGAATGGGTAGTGTAGAGTTTACACGGTTATATAAAATACAATATTCAGTATAACGTTATTCTAAGTCTTGTACAGCTATGGTAATATAGGTAATTAATGTGTATCAATAGGATATTATAGTGAATACCATCAAGTCATTCAAATACAGGTTATTGTATGCTTACCCACACACACACACACATATATATATATATATATATATATATATATATATATATATATATATATATATATATAATTGTTAAAATAATGAATAACTACAAATTCAGATAAGATATATAGGATCGAATGTGAGATATTTTATAATAATTTATTATTTAAATAATTTAGAAAACTATTGCTTTATAACGATTTATTAACGATTGTTTCATGAGCAAAGTTTGCAGTCCGAAAAATGTAAATGTATGTATCATGATATAGTTCGATCTAATCGAAATATATTTCGATAGTTAGATCTATAGATTTATAATATAAAATCTAAAATTAATTTCAAACAATTATTATTTATCATGATATTAATTGTATTTACTATTGCATTACCTATCAGATATACCAATAACTACATACATTACACTCCAGCTAACAGTAATAGCATAATAATAGCAATATAATAGCCTCACTTTTTTACATTGTGCTATTATGCTGCTATTATGTTGCCATTAAAAGTCTATTATGCTATTATTATGTTACTAAGCTAATAATATATTATTTGAAGATCTACATAATAGTAGTATAATAGTAGCATAATATACTTTTAATGATAATACAATAGCAGCATAATATCATTACAAATTAATAGCAGCATAATATACTTTTAATGGCAAAATAATAGAATCATAATAGCACAATGTAAACATATGAGGCTATTAGTTATTCTATTATGTTGTTATTATGAGGATATTACAGTTAGCTGGGACTTTATACAGTCCCAGCTATATATATATATATATATATATATAGGTACCTAGTAATATATATAGTTGATCGATTCAAGTGACATGAATTATAATTATTAAATATTATAGAATGTTTATGATGTAATAACAAAGATAATAAACAATATTGTTAAATACAAATACCCAGGACAAATACATTATTTATTTGTAAAATTAATAGGACTTAATAGTAAATAAATAGGACTAGGGACTAGACCTACTTGTAATTATCATCATTTAACCTACAACCTATAATTTACCCATAATATAAATAATTCTACGTATAATAATTATTGCACATATTATTAATAACAAATACATATAATACGAATTACATATTTCATTAATAGAATAATTAAATAAATAATATATTTTGTTTTTCGATTAACCATAACTTAATATATTTGATGAACAATTACTTTTTATAAACTAATTATATTTAGGGGATTAAATTATATAGAACACTATATATAACATAACAGATAATACATAATATCTGTATACAATATTTTCAACGTATGTTTTAATTACGATTTATGGTGACACGTTTAAAATATTAATTTCGATATTTTCCATACTAGAAAAGCACTTTGATATCAGTGTACACGCATAACTAATATTAAGAATTACAAAATAGTATAGGATTACCTACCTTACATGATATATAAATTAGTTGTTATAATAATTGTAAATTATATACCAATACATATAGAATATTTTTAATTTTATCTCAGAAATCATAATAAAATAGACGGTACTAAACGTATTGTATTCGAATATATATATATATATATATTCGATATTCTACATACATAAACTATATACGTTGGACGAACGTCGTTGGTAATATATATTTACGTTGTCATAATAATAAAGACCTCATATAACCTCTTATAATACCTATAACAGAGGTTATAGGAGGTATTGTAATAATACGTTGAGGACAATTTAAGGACATACTAGTTATAATAATCAAATTTTTATATGTATTATAAATGTGTCCACATAGTTAATAAGTTCATTGCTATACATTAATTATATTGTCATAGTAAAACTAACTTTCCTAGTATTAAAAACCATTATAAATTCTCCGTACAAGATCATAGGCTAGAATAAATATTCTAGAATATGATCTTATTCTGAGAATTTACAATGGTTTTATATATATATATATATATATATATCTATAGTGTATAGAGAAGCTATTTCTAAAACTTGTATACGGATTTGTTATTTATCAATATTTAATATTATATAATATTATATTATATATAATATATAGGACCTATATGCATATTCATTAGTATCATACTATTGTTATATACATTCAATTATATGATGTATAATAACATGTATTTATATTATAATTAATACTAATCATATAATATGTGAAATATATATATGGTTATAATTTATCTATTCTAATTTGAGTAAAATATTATAAAATTATAAGCCTATTATAGGATTATAAGATTACACTATTCAGTGAGGTATGTTATTTAGAATTCTTATATCTTTGTTTCCTAGAACTATTTTTTATATCTTTGTTATTTATTCTGTCAATTAATGCCTTAACTGGAATTAATGTTTAATGTAAATAATTTATTTTAAATGAATATTAAATTCATTTTAATTATAATTAAATTTATATAATATATAATTTAAAATATATAATATATTAAATATTATGTAATATAATTATATATTATTAAAAATACATAATATATATATAAATATATAATTCAAATTGTAAGTAATATTTTCAAAATCATTCCCGGTAAATTCATTTAAGAATTATTAATAATTGTTTATAAATGTATTCGATTATTGATAATTTATTCGATTATTTTAGAAATTTAAATATATATTGATATACGATTGTATTACGACGACTTAAACATAGTAATACATTGGTATATTATTTATTGATAATAAGTATTATAAGTATTACAATAATACTATAAAATTGATATTTAATTAAAATTAAATAATTTATTTTATAATAAAGTTTATTATACAGTTTATATGATATAAAATTTATATCCGTTTATATATTAACTTTATATATGAATTGGTACTATATTGATATTATTACATTTATATTATTAAAATACTATATCATATATTATATCATATAGTATATGACTTCGATATTAATAATAACAGTGAATACAAATAATTTAAGAAATTTAAATTCGTTATTTCTTGGAATCTACTTTTAAAATATATTGACAGGTCTCGTAGATTAATCATTAATACTATTAATACGTTGAAATAATTATAAACGTATATGTTTAAACATATGCGTAAACAAACTATATATAAAAACATTATATAAATTCTATATCAACTCTATATATAATATTATATTAATATAATATTATATTAAATATATAATAATTATATATAAATATATAATTATTATAATTTAATTATATATTATATATAAAGTTTATATATAATATATATAATGTATATATATATATATATATATATATATATATATATATGTAGTTTGTTTACATATATTTAATATGTTGTTTAATAATAATAAATGGCATAAAATAATCATAAATAATGATTATTTAATAATAATTTATTGTAATTTATATATTCTATAATCGGGTTTCATGTGTATAGCTGGCCAGGAAACAAAATTTACTACTTTTATAACATATATTATATAGATTTATAATGTAATTAATTATGGTTTATATATTATAATTATATTATATTATATTTAAATTTGCATTGTGATATATCATATGCTGAATACTGATATCAGCCCCCAATAAGTCACGTGTCAAACCGAGAGTTCAATTATACATTTCGCTGTTGGCGTTATATTTCTCATTAAATTATTCACAGAGTAGTGAATTAGTGTTTTATATATACATACATATCATAATACCGTATGTTTATATATTAATATAACATTACATAAGCCATACACGCATTGTTTACTTTAACTCTCGGTTAGTCACGTGACATGTTGGGGGCCGATGTCAGTCTAAATCTATCATATAACCTATATTAATAATAGTAAATATTTTAATAATAATATATATATAGGGTTACGATCAAAAATGACGAGTTGAGTAACAAAAGTTAAATTTTAAATGTGAAATACATTTATATAGGCTCATTGTGGGATGTAATGCAGCTAAAAAAAACAAGCAGGACAAAACTTAACCAATTAAACCAAATAACCCACAAATACCAATACAATATATATACTATTAACTCGTATTTCAAATGTAACCTCTAACCTTCAACTCGTCCTTTTTAATCGTCTCCCTGTATATATATATATAAATTATATATATATATATATTTATTTAGATATTAGTTTGAAGTTTTTCAGTTTAAAATGAATTATCTCGAAGAAGGCCACGATTATAATTGCAGAGTACAAGGTAGGCGGTACTTATATATGTTACTCAAATACATCTGTTACTCACTATTGCACAATTTAAATATTTTGACCGAATTACTCATACGTATATACAATAAATAGACTTGTATACATACATATGCTTTACACATATCATATGGAATATATAATATCGGTTAGAATATTTTAAATTATTCAGGAGTACGTAACAGATGTAGTTGAGTGATACATATATATGTAAGTACCACCCATATTCAACTCTGAAATTCTAATAATAATAATCGTCGGACTTCTTCAAGATTTACATTTAAAATTATAGTTACTATGTTTATTCATACTTTTGTTTTAAATTCTCAGACAGATAATATATTTTAAATATACATGAAAAGGGAATTTTTATTTTATAACATGTATTATTTTGATTATCATAAACACTTATTTATAATATTATAATTATTATCATTTATTAATATTAGTAAATTAATATGTTAACTTTTATTAAAATAAGCATTACAATAATAGATTATTATATTTGATATATTTGATGGATTTTGTTCAATTGGTAAAACTTTATTTATTATACATATATGCAATTGTTATTAAATAATAAATATAATATTATATAACTCATATTTATTATTTGAAATTATAATATATTGATTAATCTATTTTTATTATAAATTAATTATAAATTCTATTCATTAATAATAAATATATTAATATATTACACAGATATAATGGACCATACAAAAGAAAACATAAATCCAAGCCCTTTATTAAAGGCGAATTATCTACAAAAATTATTTTTTACGTAAGTTTTACAAGTATACATATTTTTCGATTAATGCAAATATACTAATCATTATTGCAATTATTATAATCAAGAATAAAAATTGTTATCGATATACATTTAAAATGACGGTTTAATATCTAATTAACATGTTTGCGCAGATGGCTCTCTCCATTATTCAAAGTGGGATACAGTCGGCATTTAAAAGAAGCGGATTTACAGAACGTATTGGAAGAGAACACGTCGCTCTTTCTAGCCAATCGCCTCGACAAGTTAGTATACGCGTCTCTCTCGTTTATTAACCATATTATACGCACGAAACTCCTAGCCACCATAGTATATATATAGTTATTATTGTTTTAATGGCTTATCTATCAATCTAAACGTAATAGCATATTCATCATCGATGTGTATATTTCTATACCATCGATAAATACAATAATAATATTTGTAACAAAATGAATGTATGTGAAATAAATACATTGAAATTAGAATGAAATATCACGTATTACACTATAATTTTAAATATATTACTTATAAAATTACATATACATACATAGTCACATATACTTATAACATCACATATACCTACAATATATTGTATAATTACAATACACATACTTACAATATTACATATACCTAAATATTACACATGATTATATTGAAACACATACTTACAATGTTAAATATAGTCTTATAGTATATATACTCACATAATCACATATACAAATATTGTTATATACACCTTTATTAAAATATCACTCTATTCTAGATATATATATATATATATATATATATATATATATATATATATATATATATAATTGTTCTAATAATTTGTAGAAACAAATTTAGATTAGATACAAACATTGATTTCAATGTGATATACTTTAAATTGTCACTCTACAGGGAATGGAATAAA
Source organism: Osedax fenrisi (assembly GCA_964019155.1). Lineage (NCBI taxonomy): Eukaryota > Metazoa > Annelida > Polychaeta > Sabellida > Siboglinidae > Osedax > Osedax fenrisi. Next base: position 1,471,674 of record OZ025243.1, on the reverse strand, counting down.
CAACTTAAGAACAAAAACCCATCTTTAACCCAAGCAATCTGGTCTACTGTTTCTAGACCTAGTATTATGTTCACTATTCTAGAAGGATTTGAGGTTTGCCTAGTTTATCTATCTTAAATGTTGTATTTATGTATAACTGAATTTATCAATATAAATATTCATATATAATATATTTATGATATTTACTAATGTATACTGTATTGATATTGTTAATTAGAGTTTTTAATTAATTTGATTATATTTATAATACATTTTAATCCAGATTATATATGTTTTATTATTAATTATATATAGAAGTATTGAATTTTGTGACTTAAGTATTGATTTATGACATACATGTTGGTTTTGTGTGGCCTAAGTTGAAATAATATTATGTAATTTTAAATTATTCATGTATGACTTGAATATGTAAATCTAAATTTGAATTAATCCTATATAACATTTAATGTACATTGAACTGTACAATGAAACTATCATGTACAGTAACAGTATTGATTGCTGATGTAACAACTTTATTTTTTAGATGTATAAATTATATACAATATATATTTCCTATTCACGTTTATTCACTAAAGAACATATCCTAATCATCAATATAAAGTGAATTCACAATGCAGAATTTTAATAAGTATACAATAATGTAAATAATATGTGTAATAGTATATACACATATATATATATATATATATATATATATATATATATATATATATATATATATATATATATATATATATATAATATATATTATATATATATATATACCTACTGATTGATCACTATATCACCACAGTAATAATATGTGTATGCATATGCATATAACAAATACACTATATTATGTTGTTACTATGAATCAATTCAGGATCATGACAGGCATTATTATAATTTATTATTTCATAATATAAAGATTATAATATCATATTCATTGATATACATCAATATTAATTGATAATTTATTACATTACTAAAGCTATATATATATATATATCTATTATTTTTGCATACACCATCACTATATTTATATCTCTCTTGTAGACATTACTAAGTATATGTCTACCTATCTCCCTCTCCTTCTCCTGGTATATATGGCTGCGTATCATTGTACCTATCTCTCCATCTCTCTATATATCTATGTCAGCTAATTCTGTGTATAGTGTGTCACCTATCTCTTTCGCTCTATCTAACAGATATTCCTGAGGATTCTGCTACCTCTAGAACTGGCTTACCTGATGCATTACTTTGACATAGTTCACAATAACATAACCGATGACACAGTTATGATATCAACAAATGAGGCCTATTTGGTTAGTAAGCCGTACATTATCATTATACATTCATTAATTCAGATGTAAACGGTTTATTTTATTTGATTTTCAAATTATATATTTACTAAATCTTTCTTTATCAATTTTTTAATTCAACTATTAAATAATAATAATGATTGCTTATGAATTATGCAAATACAATCATTAGCATGAGTAGTTCTAATTTTAGTGTTTAATCAAACATGCAAAAAGACAATTTACCATTTAATCTCATACACTCTTGATAGAACATATATAACTTATTGATAATTATTATTTAAAGGTGAATTTTATAAATACAAATTAGAAGTTTCCTAGGAAAACAACAAAAATTATCTCATGTTCTGTAAATTCATCCAAGCGCTGGGTACATATTCTCAGTAACATAATCAATTTATGCATGCTTAAATATTTGAAAGAAGTAAATAAATACTACAATAACAATTTATTTTGGAAAGTCAGATATATTCAAAGTTATTTTGACATTTTTTTTTACAAATTTTATATCATATTTAAAATATCATCCTTTGAATAAGTATTTTATTAAAATATTAATTTTGATATTTTTTGATATTGATATTAGTTATTAGATTATATAGTATTGAAATAATAGTTTAATCGACAATTTTATTTTAATAGATTAATAGAATAATAAGTCGAAATTAAGCAATAAATAAATATTTAAATAATCATGATTAAGGCTTTTTTTTAATCTCAATATAGATTGAAACTAACCTTCCTACCGATTATATAATATCAATTATTCCTTCATAATAAATAGTTATTGATCGATGTTTCTTCCAATTGGGAAAATTAAAATTATGTATTGATTATGATTATATATTGATTATCTAGTTATTTTAAGTTAAATATAAACATTTATATTTATAAAATAAGCTAAAACTAAAACTAAAGATAAAAGCCACAACTAAATACATCTTTTATTCGCTTATTAGCCAGGCCATGATTAAGTTACTGTAATAACTATGACCTTAATGCACACATTTAGTTAACTAGGAATGAATACATACTATAGTTATAATTGGTTTGATTCAAATACGTCAAAGTCTATATTAGACAAAGTCTATATTAGACGTACAATTTCGCGTTGAAACAAATGAAACCTTAGTGTATATCCATGTCTTTTAAATAATGCAAATGCACTCTTTATATTGGAATAATTGTATCTACACATGTATTATTTATAAGAAGATACACATATATATATAATATATATATATATATAAATATATATAATATATATATATATATATATATTATATATGTATACGATGTAACACTATACTAAATGTGTTATATATACATACACACATAGCCTTGATGATATTAGTATACTGTGAGTGCTAAGTGATTATAATTGAATCAATAGAGTGAATCTGATCTACATACAAAATAATTGATTCATTAATACCTATACACCTACTTATATACATACGAATGCGTATCGCAAGTCCAGCTGTGCCTATCAAATACGTATGTTTTAGTTGTACACCAATCATTGGCTCATTAATTATATATATTTTATATATTTATACGCTTAAACAAATTAATATATATATTATATATATAGTAAATGGTAAAGTTAGATTAATCTACAAATTATATTATTATGAAAATAATTTCATTCGATGATCTTTTCATAAAATACAATATATTCGTGTTTATATTATTCTCGAATATAGATATAGTATAACAAACATAAGTATATATATACACATATATGCATAGTCAGTAAGTCATTATAGATATTTCACTCTTTGTTTGACCTACATATGTTTCTATTGTCCTTGCTTAATCCTTTAATGGACCTCTCAGATATTACCCTATTACTTTATAATACGTTATTATTGGGCGAAGAGTAATCTTTATAACGTGCACTCGCATTTTTGTATTAGCAAAATATATTTTTATGTTAATCTTTTATAAAATCATTAACATAAACTAAATAAACTAATTTAAACCAATATTTGTTATACAAAATATTACTAAAATGATTATATTTCCTTTATATAATATAAATATATACTCATACTTATTTATTTATAAAATATAGGTAATTAATATTATTATAGATAAATTCTATTATAAATATAAGTATTAATTTGTTATTCATTATCATGTTAAAATAAAAACTCATTAAGGTTTATACCATTACTGGGAATTTGCCGGTAAAAATGATAACTTTAAAGTGGGTATCCCACTACAACTTTCTAGAAAATCACTTTATTACAAAAATTTCCGGATATTATTTCCGGAAACACTGGTTGTGGGAATCCACCTTTATAAGGAAATCCCTATATAAGAAATTAATATATATATATAATAACATGAACATAATGAGTAATGCGTAGGTATTCTAATGCAACACCGACCACCAGATAGCGCTAGTGATCAGTCTAACAGCGTTTATATTGGCCGTCATCCACCACCCGTTCTTCTACGGTATGCAAGTCATAGGTATGCAGATACGCATCGCACTCTGTTCCCTGGTTTATAAAAAGGTTAGTGCAGCGCAGCTACTTTCGTAGTATATAAGTCATAATCAATATATTCGATGAACAACATAAATGTTAATATATCAACCTACAATATCTACCCCTATATATACATATATATATAATAAATTAAATATAATATTCATATTATTAATCGTTATCTTAAGTGTAATCAAACAAATAGTGTTTTAATATAATACGAATATCATCGTGGCTCTAACACTGATTCATTAACAGTCTTTGAAGCTTAGCTATAAAGGCTTGAGTCTAACCACCACCGGTCAAATTGTGAATCTCATGTCTAATGACGTCAACAGATTCGATGCCGTTAGTATGGCTAGCCTATGTATGTTAGTCGTTATCACACATACTATATACATTTATACACACACGTATATTTATATTCAAGATTCTCGTATTTAAATCATTTAATAAAAAATATAAACAGATGAATTTTTCTTCATTTCTTGTCTAGAAAATGATAAAAGTTAACATACATTATATATCATATTTGTTAATAATAAATATCAGTTATAACTCGGTGAAACTCTAATATTATTTGAATCAGTACAACTTTTGAAATAAGCCATGCGTAAATATTCACCTACACCATATATACATATACAACAATAGTGTCACCATTCTCCACCAGGGTACGATATTCTTCCCGTTCCTGGTGCTGGCCCCGTTCCAGTGCGCCGCCATCATGTACATCCTGTGGACCTACGTGGGGTGGGCCTCGTTGTGCGGGTTCGCCCTACTGGTACTACTGGTTCCCTTTCAGACGGGCACCGGCAAGTTCTTCTCCAGATTCAGGTATGCCAGACAGGGTTCTTTATCAATATCTTGTATGTGTGTGTAGGCGTGAGGCTGGTTATAGGTGACAGGCTATAGGCCACATACTTTCTGTAACAGTATCTAATATAGTGTGTTGGTGTGTGATATGTATGCACACTGTGCATGTATGTTTGTACTTAAAGTATAAATAATAAATATTCTCAAAATTCCTGTTTACCTTTATTATTAGATTCATATAATAATTAGATAAATCTTTACCTTGTAATACTATAACTTGATATCCTACTATTCATTATATTTAGGTTAAAGATTGCAAAGGAGACGGACAAACGAGTGAGAATAATGGGGGAGGTGTTGTCCGGTATGCGAGTGATCAAGATGTACTGTTGGGAGAACTATTTCTATGACGTCATCATCAAAATTAGAAAGTTTGTTATAACATCAGTATACGATATGCACTATACAATGTACAGTGTATAGTGTACATACACTACATCATATATTATATTGTATAACATGTAATCAAATATCGATATTATTTAGTACATAATATATTTTTATAAATAAAAAATATATATCAATTAGCGGTATTCATCGATAAATCGAATAACCCGCCGTTTCCTTATCCAATCAGAGCCGAGATAATGCACATATTCCACGCGGCCTACCTGAAGGCGGCGATAATGGCGCCCTACTTCAGCGCCGCCAAGATGATGGTATTCCTGACGATGTCCGCATACGCCTGGTCCACTGACGGTAGCGCCACCACTCTGAATCCTCGCCTGGTGTTCGTCACCATCGGTCTGTTCAACGTGCTTCGGCTCGACATCAACCTCTTTGTGCCCTACGCCATACAGATTGGCAGCGAGTGCGCCGTCTCCATCGAACGTCTGCAGGTCAGTCCGGCTCCGATTCTGTGATAGCCCTAGCTCCGATTATGTGACCACGCCTAGCTATAATTGGGTGATCACCCTATCTCCGATTATATGATTCCCTATTCCCCCATTGTATGATCACGTCTATCTCCCATTACATGGTCACCTAACCACACTTGTATCTATTTGAGTGACCTCTTTATTCGATAGTATAGAATAGAGACATGTATGAGCAGTATATTTATTTAAATTATATTATCTTTTGTAACAGATATATCGAGTTACAGCTGCAGATATTTACAAATAGCACCGTATCAGCGCTCTAATAACCTAAGAAACCTATCTAATTAGATCGCGTAAGTGCTTATACTTTTCATATATTAATAATTATTATACTTTTACAGTGTAGACCTAGCTTTATATAGAATAGGTGGCATAGTCATCATGTCTGATATTATTAAAAGTAATGAATACATTATAATGTATACTATAAAAATAAATCTTTAGAATATATATTTATAGTATACTATATTATATTTAATAAATAATAATTAAGTACATATAAAATGTATACTTAATTTTGTGATCCAAATAGAACCACTACTTTCCCTATTTAGAGCGCTCACGTGATTCTATTTTTAATATCTATGACTTTAACTCCCATATTCAGACATATATATGAAATAATTTAGTTAAATTTATCTATTCTAATAATAATTCAAATATTAATATATTTTATTTTGTATTAATATATTTATTAATATATGTGGGATATATATTATAATTTTACGGTTTTTATCATTTCATATTATTATAGATTTTATTATGTAATTAAAATTGCATTCACTTTGTGTATTTCAGACTTTCCTGTTATTGGATGAAATAGACAAGGATGAGAGAATCAGACATTTTGATTCTAAGGAAGAAGAAGATTTTGTGATTAAATTGAATAACATGACTACACCATGGAGAACTGTTAGCTTTATTATAAATAGATTACATTCACATTCAACTAAATAACTCATAATATAAATTTGCCATTAATAATAAGCATTAATAGAAAATATAGGCATACTTCAAGAGTTAATAATAAGATATTTTGAAAAAAAAATATTAAATAAATAATATTTTAAAATATTTATACATTTTTAATAATTATCAAAAGAGCTGCAACCAATTTATTATTATACATACCCTGGAAGTTAATACAACCCTATACAATATATAACAATCTATACTATACATGATGTATAATACATATAATTAAATACAGAGATAGTAGTGATGTTATAATGATAATAAATATCTGTCTTACATATAAGACATATTACAAGAAAATCAGCATCTGCTAATTGTTTTCATAATTATAATAATGACTATTAATGCTAATAAACAGTCAGTACTATTTATATATTATATATATAATGGTGCTTTACCTAATTCTTATTACCTAATACATACCTATGCGAAGACCTAACGAAGTTGTACTACCATTGAATAGTTACCGTCGGAAGTGCCTCCGCTAGAAAAGATCACTTTCTCAGTGAAACGAGGCCAGCTAGTCGCGATCATAGGACCCGTCGGAGCCGGAAAAGTTACATTCATATCCTATCAGCCTTATCACTTCTACCGTAAAATATAATATTAATTATGTATCGATATTTAATATATAATATGTATATATATAAAAATATATTAAATATTGATATTTATCGATACATTCGATTCACGCGTTCAGTGGTTTATTGACTGACATTTTTTACACGCATTCAATATGATCATCACGCCTCTCTCTCCATCAGAGTTCTTTGTTGAGGGCTATACTGGGTGGACTACCTATCCTCGATACAAACTCCATTCAAATCTCTTCTATCAGGTGATCCAAGCTGTTTATGATTGTCTTTATGACTATAAAGTTGTTATTCGTGAAACAATCGATGAACTAGTGACATATTGTTAATAATAAACATATTTAGTAATAGAAAACGCAACTTTGTGGCTAGATTATTGGCCTTTTAAACTATAATCATTATTTAATTATTAATCTATGTAAACTAATCCTTTTAGATATCTTATATATAATGTAGATACATTATTACATTTCATAAATATTTATTAATTCCAGTATATATTATATATTTGTAGATATTATAATATTTATTATGTTTATTAAATAACACTCATTTCTTACTTATCATTTATATAATATTAAGTAGATTTATTGTAAATATAATACAAAAACCCGATATATAAACTAATTACTAACTCGATTATTAATGAGAATAATAAATACACGACCACTTATCAACGAGGTAGATCGTGAGAGTTTCGCTACTACTAGTAGTAGTCTGCATAGCCTATGAGAGTCTGCAACACCCCATGTGACATACCCCACCCCCTCCCGCCCCCCGCAGTTCTAGTATGGCGTACACAGCCCAGGAGGCGTGGATATTCACGTCCACGCTACGTCAGAACGTTACGTTTGGGGACGCATACGAACACGACCGCTACCAAGCTACCATTAAATCTGTGTGCCTCGATAAGGTTAACTTACAAATTTCTAGGTAAAATTTACAAAGTAATTTTCTCAATAAGATATTATTTCTTACTCGATATATAGTATCTATCCTAGTATTAATCTAAGTAATTCTTAATAATACACTTACAATATGTATATGTATATGTATATATCTATAGATAGGTATACCTAATACTACATCACTATAGTGATCAGATAACCTGATTATATCTTTAATAACAGGATATCGTAGAAATGGAACACGGAGATCTCACATTGGTAGGTGAACGTGGAATGAGTTTATCTGGAGGGCAAAGGGCAAGATTAGGTTTATTATCTCAACAACATCATTTATATGGTAATCTTAAAATCTCATTCATATTATCAATATCTACTTTACAATAACCAATTTAATATATTGAGTCATTACAAATTGTATAAAACTGAATAAAAATAGAATCATTAGAATTGATCTTATCTCAATAGAAAATGTTATTAAATAACTAATTAACGTATGTAAATTAAAGATACCTACTAATTAACTAAAAACCATTTTAACCTTTATAAGTATTAACTATTATGAATCATTAACATGAAAGTAAATTCCTATATACACATATCTACACACGTAAACATGACTATCACATGAAGTGTAAGGTTGAAACACTGTTTGATTGACAGGTCTCGCTAGAGCTGTGTATTCTCGCAGTGATATCATACTGATGGATGACCCACTGTCTGCAGTGGACTCTAATGTAGGAAGGCATCTGTTTGATGAGTTTGTAGTCTCTATGCATAGTAGCCTATATAATCTATAAATAGCTTATACATTTTATAAATAGCTTATAATATCTATAAATAGCTTATACCTTCTAATAATAGCGTATCAAATAAATACATAACTATGCTATATTTAAATAGTTTATAAAATCTATACTTAGCTTTTACCATCTATAATAATGTATACCATCTATGAAAGCTTATAACAACTAGGTGTGTTAACAACTATATATAACATTACAATCTATAAATATTTTTATCAGCTTAAATATTTACTAAATTATTAGATTTATGTATTTCATCGACCTAATTAATAATAAAGTTTATGTATTCAAGGGCATACCTATAGGTAATCCCAATATGTGTCTATATTAGCCTATGTAACTATGATACAGATGCATCAATGGAATACTGAAGAAGAGGACCCGCCTCCTTATAACTCATCAGCTGCAATACATCAAGGAGGCTGATCAAATCATCATCCTCAATAAGGTAACATCACTATATGTATGTGTACTGATGTCAACCATGTATAAGTGACTTTATCAATATTGTTATTTTATATATCTCTATTTATTGACAATATACAAATTCCTGTCTTAATCTGCCTTAATTCCTGGCATATATCAACATTTGATTATATATATATATATATATCTATGTATCGCTTATAAACAACTACACTTTTCTTGGACTCATATGCCCTCTTATATTGCTACTTAATTAGATAAATAATAGATTTTCAATAGTAATTAGATATTCCGGTATCATAAAACATTCTAGAAATAATACGAATTGTGTCTTAAATGCAGCTATTCAATCTCACATTATATTACACGTGATATAGAATTATGTATGTAACTATGTTTTCACTTTTATTTATTATGTTAATTTTATATATATATATATATATATATATATATAGTTATTTATTACATAATTATTTATGCATAAAATATACATATTTTAATTTTTATAGTAAATTATATATATATATATATATATATATATATATATAACAATATATATAAAATATATACAAATAAAAACATTTGTGGGTTTAAAAATATTATTATGTATCTGGATTTTAAAAGTACAGGATACTTTGAAACAACATAATTGTGAATCTATCTTAAATTGTATTGAACCAGTACACAACACATAATTGTTTTTAAAAATTGATTTAGTATGTCAGAAAATGTTTGAAACTTCAAAATCACTACACAAATTTATGAATGCGAATACTAATATAGATATATTAAATTATAATATTTGTATTCTTTTTTCTAATTATTTTTGAATCATATTTATAAAATAGTATTAATTTTATTTATATTGTTTTATTTTCATGTTTAATTAAATGTTTATCTTTTATATTTCATTTAGGTCTTATTTAAATCTTATGAACTATTTAATTAAATATTAAACTTTTATTCTTATTCATTTGTATTTAAATTAGTTTTTTTACATATCCTTTTGAATATAATAACTTCTTGTATATAATATTTAAAAAATGTTAACCAATATAAATGAAATCACGAATCATATATAACATTACTATAGTATACTATTCATATAATAATATTTTTAGTTATTCAATATAAATGTGTCTTATATAGTATAGTTATTAGAACTTACAAATGTAGATAAACATGTTTCTTTTTAAAGACATATTTGTACTTTAATCATAAAAATTACAAATTATGTGGTAAAATACCGTATTAAGTCTTGATTTTATTTCTAACCGAATATTATTATATTCTGACTGATTCTAATTAATATTAATACTATAAACTTGATATTAATCTAATAATGTATTCTAGATATACAATGGCTTTATATTATTGTGAAGTAAGAATCACTCTAGAATATACTCACATTCCACTCTAACACACACACAAACTCGTGTACATTCAGGGTAAAATACATGCGATGGGAACCTACTCAGAGTTAATCAATAACCATACCGATATTTCGAGGTTCCTGTATAAATCTACTGAGAATTTAGCAGTTACATCGTCAGCACGTTAGTTACTTACTTACATAGTTACTTAATTACTCAGTTACTTAGTTACTTACCTACTCAGTTACTCAGTTACTCAGTTACTCAGTGACTTACTTACTAGTGCACTGCGGTAGAGAAACACCACTATAACCTATAGATTTGAGTAAATCTCAAGTATACCATTAATTAATTGTGAATATTATCTGATTAATTTATTCTAGAGATGAATCATCACCATATCGATATTACATCATTATCTTCTGGACATTGTCTCTAGAACATTACAACCATTGTTATATATATGATTATTATTTATATATAAATATATATTTGTATCTAATTGTAAACATGGAAAGTTGTGGTCTAAATATTCCTGTTTATTCATAGGAAAACTCTAAATAAATATGCTATATAACTTTTTATAATTATAGTATGAGCAATGATCATATAACATTGTTATCCAATAACTCAGTTAAAATATAATTCTATTCAAATAGTCATAATAGAATATCCCACAAATAAATGTGGTTTACTATATAATATAATAATTTGAAATATGATCTATTTTAACTTAGCATCTAAATTCCTCTAGAAAACATTCCCGTGACTCCTACAATAACTCCTTCTATGTCTTATCATGTAAGTATATGTGTTGTAGCATTTAGTTTAGGGCTATTTAATCTCGTAATAGACACATATGTAACATAGATAAACTAATACTTCTTATTAATTATGTATTATTTTTATAATAAATTTAAAAATAAAATTGACAGTATTGATAATATACTAATTAAGAATTGTAGATTAAAGTGAGACACCAAATTCTATGTCAAAATATTGGAGAAATATTATTTGTATGGACTTTTCAAAGTTAATATCAATTAAATATATACTTTACAGTATGCGTGTCTACTAATGATTTATTTAGTGAGACTGTTGGAAAATAATAATTAATTATATATATGATAAATAAAAATATTAAAAAAATTACAATTAAATATATAACAAGTATTATACGCAATATATATATATATATATATATATATATATGTATATATATGTACATCGTACATGTATATCTAATTAGATTGATATTAATATAATATCTTAACTTAGGATGAATACATACTTACGCATGAAATACAGTCAGTTAATGCAACCATCGAAGATAAAAACATTGACATCAATGAGGTCAGCATTTCATCATCTATAATCTTTGCTTCTGGGTAAATATATTTTGATTAGTACATATTATCATACGTATATTAATCATGTCCGATATTACGCTAACATGTTTAATTATTTCAATGAATAAATATATATCACTACAATACATTCACAGCCAATCGAATATGAACAAAGCGACGCATTATTAATCACAAAGATGGAGGTTATTACATTTAATAATACTGAAGACAGGAAATCTTCTCTCTTTTTTATTTATATTATAAGTATTTACTTCGAAACATATACTTTTCAGTAGTATTTTTGTCACCGAGTATATCTATTCATGTATACCTTAACATTTTAATCTTTACGAATATCGTTGCATACGAGAACATAACTCTACATTTACATAATCGTTGTCAATGATATTCATCCCTACCATGATAATATCATTATATCAATATCAGTAGCGAATATCATACCTCAACGCATGCACCGATTATAGAATAGGAACAATAACCACAAGAAAGCCGCAGAAGATAACAAATCTAACTACGAAGAGATAGACACTAAGGATGGTGATACGGACGACGCTGTAGAGATCATAGGTAAAGGGAGCATCACAATGTCCGTGTATAAACAATACATCGGGATGGGCACAGGGGTATGTGGTCTCATGATATGGGCGTGTATGAACCTCAGTATGCAGTTCTTGTACGTGTTCGCTGACTGGTGGCTCACTAGATGGTTTGTACATCACCTACCTCATCCTCCTCCTCCTCCTCATCTTCCTCTTCCTACTCCTCTTCCTCTTCATCCTCCATCTAATTATCAATATCCACCTCCACCACCTCCTTATCCTCCCCTACCTCCTCCTCATAACCTATATTATTCTCCTCCTCCTCCTCCTCTCCTACTCCATCTAATTATCCTCTTCAATCTCCTCCTCATCCTTCCCCCTATACTCCATAACCATCTATATAACCTTATCTACACGTTCCTCCATCTCCCGCGAGTCTCTCACATAACTAGCTATTTAATAGATTAACTTGTCATATGAATTATTATATCTGATCAAATAGTATTAAATAATGTTGATTGAATGGCTGCTTTACCGTATTAGAATAATTAATATTTATTATATCACAGTAGATATATAATTGTATGGAATTTTTACATATATGTATATATACAATTTTATAGGCAACAATTTATTACAGTTTTAGAAATATAATTTCGTTAATTTATATAGTATCATTATTATTTTGTAGTTAATTAATTTATTTTAGCTAGATATTTTAGTTGAATCTCTCATATTACAATATAAATATACGAATAATTATACACTTCAACAGGATGTACTAGTTTGTTGTAGTAGTAGTTGTAGTAATATTACCTACACATTAACCTATAACAGGATGTAGTAGTATTACCATCGATGTAAAGAAAGTGGATAAACAATTGACATATGCAGTATGTATAAGTATGTAAAAATGTAGACATGAATGGCACTTAAATTAACGAAAAAGCATCAGTGATTTTTATTGGATATTAGTTATATTATAATATATTGGTCAAATTTTAAAATACTTTTCCTGATATAGTGAGAAGTGACTTCTATAAATATCTGTACATTTATATTAAATAAGGCAATACTATAGTATTATATGTTCAATTTAAATACATTTATAAATACCAAAAACAAATAATTATGAGAAATGTTAATATATTGTATTTTATATATATATATATATATATATAAATATTATTTTAGTACAGCTAGTACATTAAACTTGATCATACTTAGCAATATAAATATAAATAAATATTTATAATACAAAATTTAGTAGTAGGTTTCTACTGCAGTCCCTCTATATCAAAGTGCCATGGCATATATGCATATACTACATTAAATTATTTATCCACTTTATTTATATCGATGATTATCACCTACATATTCACATATTCATCTATAATAATAGGTCAGATGATATCCAAGCCTACGACCAAACAGTACGGGAAAGTTCACAGATGAACACGTCCAATCAGATTAATGTACTACGGCCAGCATCTATAGATCTCCGCTACAATTTCATCGTTTATTCGGGCATCACGATTCTCTTGTTCATCATAGGTTTATTTACGTGTATTGATATTCCCCATGTGAAATGTATAGTACTAAATAGTTATTAATTATAGCAATGAGAAAAATACAATATATATATATATATATATTATTTTAATCCACATAGAGATTACATTAATGTATAAATGAATACAAATGATGAAGTAACGTATGTAATAATACATATAATATAATGATTTAAATATAGATTGCATTATATTTCACCTAAACTATAAGAATATACCTACCTCATTATGTTCTACACAATCATAACTAATCAACTCTATATCCAATAGATCTCTACTATACCATTATAATACACTATTACCTATATCTAATAGATAAATAGATAAAGTAGATAATATATAGTAGATAATATCTACTATACCACCAACATATACTAAGCCCAACATCTAATATAGTACTACTATACCACCAGAATAGACCAATCCCTATATTTAACAGGTATGATCAACATAATGATCATGTTTCACATATTCGTGAATGCCTCGAAGAATTTACACGACGCTGTTTTCTCCTCGGTCATCAGAGCTCCGATTCGCTTCTTCGACACTAATCCGATTGGTAAGTAGTAACTAGGTAGTATCTAGGTACACAATGGTATAGGCATGTGTAGCCAGAAGTCGCTAGCTACGGAGTGACATAGTCAGGTGCTCGGTCTGTCAGTCTTGTTATTCTTCTCATTACAACTTTGTAAATTATTATTAAATCAAATGAAAACATGGAAATATATGTGTGTGATGTTCCCCTTAAAGTGTTATTTACAATTCTAATATGATATGTGAGGTTTACGTTTATGTCTGCAATTTATATTTTAAATATATAATTTAATACTTAATGTATAGTTTACTTATGTATAGTTTAAATACTGATCGAGTAACATAGATATTATTTACATTACAATTACTAATATAATTGTATATATTATATACAATAAACTATTAACTCACTAATATTAGGTAGAATATTGAACAGATTCTCCAAAGATCTAGGTCAAATAGATGAAATACTACCGCTGAATGCCTATGATCTAATAACCGTTAGTCTTAGAGAGCTCTAGTAGATATTATCTACCCCTCTATAATAGGTTTATGATCTGTCTACTTAGTAATAAAAACCATTAGTCTCTAGTCAGCTAATATATATATTTCTGTATTTCCTTCTTTATTAAATAACCTTTAGTTTAATAGTAAGAGTCCCCTCAATTTGTTGACTATATAAAAGAGCTTAATAATATTTTATTATCTTTTATTTATTTATATAGTTTATTTGGACTTGCTTTAAAATTAAGGGTAATTGTCACGATAAGCTTTAGCTTCTATAATTACCCATGTGCAAAGGACTAAATCTAATAATAATAATAATAATAATAATAGAGATATAGAGATGTTAACAGAATCACTATCTAGCCCCTGCTTAACCAGTGTCTACCTAGATTAAGCAATATCTAGCTGTAGAGGTATTACCTTCGATCACCACCACCACTACAGTGTTTCCTGACCATACTGACAATACTGTGTGTGGCTGGCACCATTAACCCTTGGATCTTCATACCCATGGCCCCTATGGTGGTGTTCTTTGTATACCTTCGTAGGTACTATCTGGCCACCTCTAGAGATGTGAAGAGACTGGAAGGATCTAGTTAGTTATAGATACGAGAATGTAATATAATATAACATATATTTATCATGTATGCTGTTTTAATTACCCAATTATTCTTAATATTAGTTCAAACTAAAACTATATAATATAAAAATCTATACAAATTTATAAATCTTTTTATTAATTTATATATATTTGTTCAACAATATATTTATATAACAAAACCCTCTTTATACAAATACTATATTATATATGTACACATTCCTCTAGCAAGAAGTCCTGTATTCAACCACATAAGTGCGACTATTAATGGATTAACAGTCGTGAGAGCCTTCAAAAGACAAGATGTATTCATTAAGGAATTCTATAAACATCAGGTTATTACCTGGCTATCCCTTACCATGCATTCCATATCGAACGTTAACCTTAATGCATAGCCTAACCTTAATTACATTATAACTTTGTAACGAAGATATCATTTAATATTGAAACGTATGATATAGAAAAATATAAATTTATATTTACATACACATAGATGAGATACAAGAAATAGATTTTATATTTTTCGTAAATTATATATTATTATATTATTTTATTATAAAAATATTTTTTTAAATATAAATTATTTATTTTAGAATCTTAAACAATCTTCAATAGTACACCCCTCCCTACTATCTTCACCATGATTTCACCATCTGATGGTAGCGATCTCACATGCATAAGTATAATATCTAGCAATACAACCCATTACACCACCCACTCCACCACCCACTCCACCACCCACTCCACCACCCACTCACCACCTACTACACCACTCATGAAGGACCTACACTCGTCTGCCTGGTTTCTCTTCCTTGCCAGCAGTAGATGGATAGCTATACGTATGGACATTCTCTGTAGTGTGTTTGTCAGTATAGTGGCCTTCTCTTGCGTGTATGCCAGTAATAGTTAGTAGGGTGGCTTCACTTACTGTGTACATTAGGGTAGCCTACATCTATATACCTTTAGATATTTATTTGTCTGTTATAAATAGTTTATATATTAATAAATTCCAACAAATAATTTCAGACTTTTATCGTTAAAAATTTAAGACTACACATAATTTCTAATTTTTAATAAAATGTATATATCTTCTAAAACAACATTTACTTATCACATTAAATTTAGTAATTCAAAATTAGATGGTTTGAATTTTAATCTCTAATTTTCATAAATATATAATGTGTGTAGAATAGTATGGTAAATTAAATATTAAATCACTATAGATTATTAATAAATAAAACTATTAAGATATTAAAAATTATATTACAATAAATATTTTATTTGATATTTATATATATATATTGATCTACCCATGCATATATAGAATTATCAAGTGGAATGGTAGGGTTCAGTTTGACATACGCAACCGCTCTAATGGGCTTGTTTCAATGGGCTGTCAGACAGAGTGCAGAAGTTGAGAATCAGGTAACTAAACAACTAATTGCTCGCTTGCTTGCTTGCAATGTTAATTCTCATCAGGAACACCTATACTACCTTTCATACACTACTATAATAGTATTGCAATCTATTACAATGACTGAACTACTACTAACCCACTATTATCAATACACATTTACTAAACAATAATCCACTATGATCACTATATTAACATACATACCTCTGTACCTCACTGATATTCTAATAGAGTAACTCTTCTCTTTAATTGTTCATGTTATAATCATCTAAACATCGCTGCTAAATCATAAACCTAAACTATTTATAACCTTAGCCTAATTTAACATCTAAATCCTTTACTATAACATCTAAACCTACTATTACTAATACACGGTGATACTAAACTATATGCTATTCTTGTATATTATAATTAGTAAGTATTATGTAGATGTGATCTTATATAATTGTGTATACATAAATGATAGGCTCTCGTTAAAACCATGAATGCCTTAACATGAGAGCGGCTTCCAAGGAACATTAGAGCCATATATGGTTATAAGTGAAATCTTCATCTAAGTTCCTGGATAGCATGAAAGTACTCCACCAAAATAACAATAACACTATATTATATTATAGTTACTATATAACATGTTCACATCGTACCAGATGACATCGGTGGAGAGGTTGATCGAATACAAAGACCTGCCACCTGAGGCGCCACTAGAGAAGGAAGACGATCCTGAGAAGGAGAACTGGCCACTGATGGGACGTATAGAGGCTGACAACATCTCGCTACGTTATGATAAGTCATCACCCCTAGTGCTTAAGAATATCAACTTTGTCATCAAACCTAAAGAGAAGGTTCGTAGAGAGAGAGAATGAATTAATTGTAATACAATTACTATTACATTTTGTTGACACTATTTTAATATAATATTTAAAATTTATGAATACAAAAATTTAAAATATGTTGTTGGTATACTTTGAAATATCTTACCTGCATTAAATAACCTATTTGTATTGTACTGGTGTAACACAACTATTGTACACACTCACACACACTCACACACACACACACACACTCGCACACACTCGCACACACACACACACTCGCACACACACACTCACACACACTCACACACACACACACTCACACTCACACACCCACACACTCACACTCACACACCCACACACCCTCACCCACACACCCACACACACAGATAGGCATAGTAGGCAGGACAGGTGCCGGCAAGAGTTCCCTGATAGCTATGCTGTTTCGTCTGTGTGAACCCGACGGTGATGTCTACATTGACTACGTGAACACATCGAGACTGGGGCTTCACACCCTTAGACGCAAACTTAGCATCATTCCTCAGGTATAACAAGTGATAATCCACTGCATGTGATTTAATATGTATTGAGAACTATTATTAAATGTTTCCTATATATATTTCTATATACTTTACACTTATATATACGTGTGGATGTATGGATGTATTAACTACTCTACAGGATCCTGTATTATTTGTGGGAACACTGAGAGAGAATCTGGACCCATTCAATACCTACACTGATGCCACTTTATGGCAAGTTTTAAAAGAGGTTAACCATATACATGCTAGTTCAGTAATCAGGTCACCATTAGATTACATTGTTAACTCTCTATACCTAGTATTAGTACAGGTTACCATGATTGTCTACCTCCCCTAGGGAATTTATACTTTATATTGAACAGTCTCTTCATGCTTATTACATATGTAACCTACCTACCTATAATATACTCTATTCACTACATGTGTGTAACCCCCCATCTGTTCAATATTAATGTCTCTTTATTTGAGACGATATATGTTTAATGCTATATAAATTAACTCTGTGTAAATATATAAATATGATATTTATTATATACATTTAAGTAGGCTTATAAGAATATTCTTCTAAGTAATTATTCTTTTTATGAATTTAATTTTATGATCATTTCATTAATTATGAAAATTATAAAATATATTGAATATTAATATTTTCAATATAAACTAGTTTATAAAATAGTTATTTTTTAAGTAAAATATTTTGCTTAATATTTATTAATAATAGCATAAGTTATTTTTTATTTTACAATGTAAGCGTCTTAATCTGTACAAGTATTTACAACAATACGTAGTACATACGTATTCTAAATGATGTATTATACGATGAATTGTATTACCTCGATGATGATGCAATAGTAGGTTTATCAGCATTGTATGCATGGTTAAAATCCTGAGAGAGACAAACTATCATGTACACTATGTATATAATACGCGTACAATCTGTGTACAATCTGTGTACAATGAGTATGTACACACACTGATGTTCACCTATCACACAGGTGCAGCTGAAGAGTGTGGTGGCTGATATGGCTGGGGGTTTGACCAGCGAGATGAGCGAAGGGGGCAACAACTTCAGTGTGGGGCAGAGGCAGTTGATCTGTCTGGCTAGAGCTCTCCTCTCTAACAATAAGATCATCATCATCGACGAGGCTACAGCTAATGTAGACCATCGGTTAGTGTGTAGGTGTGGTCAGCTGGGTGTGGGGGTGTGGTTAGCTGGGTGTGGGGGTGTGGTCAGTGGTGTGGGGGTGTGGTTAGCTGGGTGTCGGGGTGTGGTCAGCTGGGTGTGGGGGTGCGGTCATCTGGGTGTCGGGATGTGGTTAGCTGGGTGTGGGGGTGTGGTTAGCTGGGTGTGGGGGTGTGGTTAGCTGGGTGTGGGGGTGTGGTTAGCTGGGTGTAGGGGTGTGGTTAGCTGGGTGTGGGGGTGTGGTCAGTAGTGTGGGGGTGTGGTCAGATGGGTGTTGGGGTGTGTGTTTGTGGGTGTGGGGGTGTGGTCAGTAGTGTGGGGGTGTGGTCAGCTGGGTGTTGGGGTGTGTGTTTGTGGGTGTGGGGGTGTGGTCAGTAGTGTGGGGGTGTGGTCAGCTGGGTGTTGGGGTGTGTGTTTGTGGGTGTGGGGGTGTGGTCAGTAGTGTGGGGGTGTGGTCAGCTGGGTGTTGGGGTGTGTGTTTGTGGGTGTGGGGGTGTGGTCAGTAGTGTGGGGGTGTGGTCAGCTGGGTGTGGGGGTGTGGTCAGTAGTGTGGAGGTGTGGTCAGCTGGGTGTGGGGGTGTGGTCAGTAGTGTGGGGGTGTGGTCAGCTGGGTGTGGGGGTGTGTGTTTGTGGGTGTGTGGGGTGTGGTCAGTAGTGTGGAGGTGTGGTCAGCTGGGTGTTGGGGTGTGGTCAGCTGGGTGTGGGGGTGTGGTCAGCTGGGTGTGTAGGTGTGGTCAGTAGTGTGGGGGTGTGGTCAGCTGGGTGTGGGGGTGTGTGTGGGGGTGGTCAGGTGTGTTCACTAGTCTGTGTGTGTGTGCAGTGTCAGGTGGTATGTGTGCGAGGGGGTCAGTAGTCTGTGAGTGTGCAGTGTCAGGTGGTATGTGTGCGAGGGGGGCAGTAGTATTTGTGTGTATATCAGATGTTACTACTATTACATAACCCCAACTCTAAACCGATTTCAATTTCACATATATTCATAGTGATTTATCGTATAATTGTTTAATTGTAATTATGCCACTATGGTATAATCTATAGGCAGTATGTAAGTATTCTACCTATACAACACATGACCACTGTGAACCAGCTTACCTTATAGTATAACACAATGTGTGGACAGCTGTAATGATAGCTGTAGTGAGGTCTCATGTATACATTATTACATGGTGAACAACATTGATATATTATTTATTTCTTTCATTTTATCATACCACAATGTGATCACACAATATTCTATAATGATCTTATGTTTATGCACTTTTTATATTTGAATTACAGTGAAAAATCTGTGACATTATGTTGTTACTTTCGTTTGTATACATTAAATATAATCAAAAATATTCAAATACAATCTTTTCTATAATTTACAATAATTGATAAATAATACAAATTTTTAATAAATAATTAAATAAATGATATTATTTTATACATATACTATAAATATATAATATATATATATATATATATATATAATAACAAGATATTCTATAAATTCCTATATTTTTATTTGTTTATAATTTATATTGAAATTGACACTACAAAGACATTATGACATTCACCACCTCAATATTATTTGTATTTTATTATAATAAATAATGAATAAATAGGAAATTAATTGTGTATATATATATCATAGGTGGTGAAAATTAAATTGTTATCTATTTATATATTATATTATATTTTATCTTTTAAATTTTACGTTTAACATACATGATTAATATTAATATCAAGATATTAAAAAAAACAACTTGAAATCTTGAAACATAACAAACAGTAACAAACTTTCATCAAATAATTACAGAACCGATAGTTTGATACAAGAAACTATACGCCAGAAATTTAAAGATTGCACGATATTAACCATTGCTCATCGACTGCACACCATAATGGATTCAGACAGAATAATGGTTACTACCCATATATTAATTAGCCTAATACTTTGTGTGATGTGTCTAATTATATATGTAATAAAGCATACCCTATGAATATATTTATAATTTTTAACTAATGAATGTAACCATACTTTATTATGTTCAATAATTATTGAAGAATATCATTATTTATTAATAAATTATTCCATATTACGTAGGTTTTGGATAAAGGTGAAATAGTAGAGTTTGAAGATGCGTATACGTTACTACATAAAGGTCACGGTCATTTGTTTGACCTCGTTCAAAAATCAGGACACAATGAATCTAAAAAACTTATCAAAATTGCGGAAATCTCACATTTCGCCAAACTGTAAGCTAATTATTACTATTGTTTTTGTTACTTTTTTGCTACTCGAGATATCATTTGTTATTACTTTGTTTATTTATTATAGATTCGCGCTGGTATCTGTAACTTATTTTACTTCAGTATTAAATATTATGTTTTTGTATGTATAAATAAAGTCTAGGTTATTATTTCACTATGTTATTATTTTATTGGACACACAAATAATACAAATATATGTTATTGAAGAATACATAATTAATTTAATGATTTATTTTGTGTAATAATACTAATATTATTATACTATAATCTATACCGATTTCACCTAGTTGTGCGTCTGTATGTATTGAATTAATAAGTATTAGGATAGAATGGATATACAAAATTAAATAAATAGAACGACTAAGAAATTCTGTTATTCACAAATATATTATTTAGTCATATACTGATAATAAATATATATATATATATATCATTGATTATGAAAATTAATACAAATGAAAATACACTTATTCAAATACAAATATAAATACATTTTTTATTATACAAGTGTTGTCTTGGATGATATAGGTTGGAAACGGCATTAATAAGGATGAATTATGAAGTAAATAATAAGACTAATAGTAATAGTTAAAATAAATAAATTATTAAACAAATACAATCATCATTTAGAATTTATCAGGATACTGAGTAAGATGCATATTTTTAATTGATTAAATTGATAAAACTGAATAATGTGTATATATGTTATTTTATGATATGAATAATAAAGTAATGAGGGTTGACTCCTAAAGAAATTTGGGATGATTGTAATCAATATAGATTATAGATAGATTATATTTAATTAAAAAATACTTCCGTAATACATATGATTAATATTCTCGAAAGTGTTATTAGTAATGGGGTTTAAATAATAATAATAATAATAATAATAATAATAATAAGCATTATAACAATAATAACAATGATAACAATGATAACAATAACTAATGGAAGGATACAGTATGATAATAATATATGGTTATATAGTTAGATTTGATAGTAAATAGTTATTAATTTGTGATTTAAACTGATTATCATTTTTCAAAATGTAATTAGCTAGTCATTCGTGAGTTTAATAACTTGTGTTGTGAAACGGTACAAGTATCACTGATATAATATATATATATATATATATAATTTCATTGATAGTCATTTGGTTTGGGGATAAACGAATTATGGAGATAGTAAGGTACAATGGTGGTGAGGTGTTTTATCTAATAGAAGTTGAGTTCTATAGTGAATAGCCCCATGGGAGATGGTAAGCAAGTTTAAGAAATCTAATTTACGATACAGATGTAATAGTAGGTTTTATATTGAACATAGTTCTGATTGGTTTATTTAGTAAACGGTCAAGGTTAGTTAATAAAGATAGCTTTGTACCGGTTAGTGTCGATGAAGATCACGATGTTACTGAGAATATAACTGTAGATGAAATTATAAGGGACATTAATAAATGATATGCGTAATGATACTTTTCGTAAAGCCTCGACAACAAAGGAACATCTAATGTGGAAAGATCATAAAGATATGCAGAGCCGAAGACATGTCATAGGAAAGGTACAACCTTAAAAAAAGGTTCAATACATTTAATTGGAAACAAATTTTTTATTTATAACAATATATCAGATGACTATATAGTGACCATTATTTAAGGGAAAGTAACCGAACACGGACACTCTCTGTATTCTCGAAACCATAAATCCTACAAAAAAATGTTTAATGAATAAAATATTCATAATTATATAAATAGCCTAACAAATATTTTTTATTTTTTAATTATTCAAAATATTGCTGATATATCCAATAAACTGATTTTTTTAGTACGTTTTTAAATTTATGAAAACAAAATTCTACTTAAAATCTTCTCAAGAATACACAAATATAACACTATATTATTAAAAAATAAAGCATTCTAAAATTATATATATATAATTTCTATATTTGTTATCAAATATTTATTAAGTTATAAGCAAAGATCTAGAGGTCATATAAGTTCCTAATACGGACACATTATATGTCTTAATACGGACACCCTATAACCAATCTGCACGCAGCGTATGAACTATTCTGATTTTCATAAAAATCGCTTGCGTTATAATATTAATAACATCAATAAAGATAACACTACATTTTTTATTATTTAGATACTTAAAGTGTATTATTAATTAAAAAAATAATAAAAATAAATAAATTATTAACTAATTAAATTAGTATAAATTGTTCATAAAATTAATTATAAATAATGTAATTGTAATGTATATGATTGATATATTGAAAATAATTGAAAATATAATATTTATACCACTTTTACTATATTTTTTGTGAAAAATCAAGATTTTTTCAAAAAGGTATAAAAAATAAACCAACATTTTTTTCTCACTTTTTATGATATTTTTTAGAAAATAGATATCATATATACTAGAATGAGAGCTAGTGATAATTTTTTTTAAAGAATTAAGTTGTATCAACCATTTTCATATATTTTCGTATATTTTGTGTTATAATGTATTTTTCTATAATACTTTTCAATGTAATTTTGTACTAATTTTTAACGGTCTGTCGCGTCGTCAATATGAGATAAAATTTAATAATTTTGTTTGCATGTGTCTTAAAACATCTTCCTTTACCTTAGAATCACTGATCAAAAAAAATCCAATGATCACTCTTAACCTAGGTTATGACACCTACTTATATTACATCATATACAAATAGTTATTAATGATATCCCATATGTTACGCACATTATTATATAACTATTAATCTATATTAGTGTTGGCTAGTTGTGGTGAACGATATCAGTGTTTCGCTTTAGTTTATTCAATATATTGTATATTATAATTTGTGAACGCTCTGTAATCAGCTACAGCTACGTGTATACCAGCCCACCTATAACCACGTGGTTATAGGTGGTCTGGTATACATACTACAATAAAGATTATATTTGATACGTATTAATTTTCTTAAAATATATTTATAATAATACACATATAGGTAAATATAAATTCACACATATGTATAGTAACATATATATATATATATATATATATATATATATATATATATATATATTAAATATATATAAATATATATATTACATTCAGGTATGGGTAGCCATAGCAAGTATATATATCAGTACATCGCTAACAGCCTATTGTTTACTTCTCCAGCAGAGAACAGAGAATCGCAGCCTTGTTCAAGTATTGTGACTGTACACGTTATTAGCTGACCATAAAGGTTTTTATTGGACACACATATTATCTCCACGTAACACTTGTTGTTATCCAAGGCTGCTTCTATGGTCCAGGTTATGTATACGCTACGGTGCCATATACCAATACATATACAACTGTGGCTCTGACAAATTTCCTATTGAATCTTATTGAAAGATTGCTTATCCATATTAAGGTTATTCAGTACAACCCGGGTTGTGAATGGCCATTCTTTACCTATTCGGACACTGACGCCATTCTCAGTGGATGCTAGTAACTACCAAAGTATTTAAAATCTGATACATTCTTGATTGCGTCTCCCTTTAAACTGTTCATACAAACACTTATAGATGGTTCTCGATTCAATGATATATATTCCGTTTGAGAAATTGGTATGAGGGTTATTCCTCTATAGTTAACTATTGTGCTAATATTTCCATTTTTAGGAAAAGGTAAAATGCAGACTTCTATCCATCTCTCTATAGGATCTTTGTTATACACGCTATTATAATAGTAATTATATATAATTGTAATTGCAGACCTTAAGGTTTTAATGATATGTCTTGCTATTCCTATATCTTCCATGTTAAAGGTGCTATGTTGATGTATAATTCATGACGTTTTACAATGATCGTTATCGTACATGTAGATTTATCAGTTTTACCTGGTAGGGTATGGGTAATGTGGCCAGTTTTATATAATGTTATATAACTTTACAAATATTAGTCATTATTCGATAATTTTTCAATATTGACACATCTTAATATAATCAAGAAGACTGCCGAATACCATTTTGTTTTACTTTATCTTATATAATTGAAATTATTAAGTTGGCCAGGCATTAATCTACTAGATGGCGTTACTTTATATCAAGTTTAGTCCCCCAGTGCCCGTGTGGGTCAGTTGTCTAATGCCCTAGACATACACGCAGTATACTTCCATAGGACGCGGGTTCAAGCCCCGTCCGGATATTTAAAATAGGTCTTAAAATAATATTCAAAAGTGATCTTATATTAGTGTGTATAAATAAATGATCGGATCTCGTTAAAAACATGGATGCCTTAACATGAATAATTACACCTATTTAAGATTGTGCTACTTTATTTGTTATCATTATTTACAATAAATGTGTTTATTTTCAGACGAAATTAAATTTTCTAAATAATAACAAAGATTTTCCGAAGAATGCTTCACACAATCTTTGATAATAATAAGAATACAATTATAAATATAAATATTAGAAATAATAATGTAAATTAAAAACAAATATAAATTAACAATATGTAATAAATACGTTGTATAATACTATTTCGTAGTTACGTTGTATACATAAATACATATCTATAGATAAACTAATTTCTGGGGTATACCTACAGATAAATATACTCTAATTTTACAATTCTCAAGTATATGTTATTATATACCATATACTTATATTACATTATAATCAATACATTCAGTATATGTTATATACACATAGTTATAAAATATATCATATAGGATATATATATATATATATATATATATATATATATATATATATGTATTATATATATATATATATATATATATATATATATGCGTGACCGTATAATATACGTTATATACACCGTATATATATATATATATAGATTATAATTACTGTTTTAAAGTAAGATAACATTAATAAGAAAATCAATACGTATCAAATATAATCTTTATTTGAATATATGTGCAGACTGTATAAAATATACTTAACATGTATGTAGCTGATACAAGTGTTCACAAACTATAATATACAATATATTGAATAAACTAAAGCGACACTGGTACGGTTCACAGGCTAACACACATACATAGGTTAATAGTTATATAATAGTGTGTGTAACATATAGGATATAATTAATAACTATTTGTATATAATGTATGACGCATACCTTAATATATATATATATATATATATGATGTATATAGTAACATATAATTGTGAACTGTATAATTAGAGTATACTCTAAGTATAGTATATCTATAGATACTCCCGAAAGTTAATACGCAGTGTAAAGTAAACTGCAATGTAACTACGAAACGGTATTATGCATTACAACGTATTCATTATCCTGAATTTGTTACATTATATGTTTTGTTTAATTTACATTATTATTATTTATAATTATATTCTTGATATTATTTAGAAAATTTAATTTCGCCTGAACATAAATAAGTTTTTAAAAAATAATATTAATTAAATTAACGTAATAAAAATAAGAATATTCTTAAAAGTTGTGTAATTATTAGATAGTGCATATACAATACTGCGACATAACATACATAATATTTATTACACACATACACACGCACACACATATATATATATATATATATATATATATATATATATATATATATATATACACTCTTATAGGTGTACAATGTACATTATACGCGGTGCATTAATATCTAAGGAACACTTAATACACATCACCACGCTCGACTGCGCATTACTACTTGTATATAAATATTACGTTACATGAACATTGACGATATATATAATGCATGCGAATACTTGTTAACATCATGACAGTTGGGGTATCGGACAATACCATGATGCATAACATGGTGACAGGTGGAGCCAGTTATAAAATCGCTAAAACACACGTTAACAATATATATATTGTTATAACATATCGATAATAATGTATACCTAAACCATTGCTAAAGGACTGGATCATCTATATACCGTAAGATGAATTACATACATTTTAACTATCGTGCTTAAATACTTTTTGTTAGCCCATATTTCGGTCTAATAATTACACATATTTTAAGAATATTATTAAATGTATTATCATTAATTACAAAAAGTTGTTTATGTTCAGACGAACTCAAATTTTCTAAATTTTCTAAATAATATCAAGAATACAATAATAAATAAAATTATTTAGAAATAATAATAATGTACACAATAATGTATACACACAAATATAATTGTTATATTCGATGTTCAAGAAAATAAAGTATATATATATTTGTAGAATATTTGTGTATATATTTGTGTATATATAGTATTGTATTGTATATACCTATATATTATAGTCTAGTATATATAGTAAATATAGTATGATGATGATGATATTAGGTTTATTTGCACTAAAATAGGGTCATGTAGACCTTTTCGCTCGTGTGGGAAGAAAATAATAATAAAATAATAGTAATACTTAATAATTTAATAATAATATAACCTACATTGAATATACCATGGACAATAATACTAAATAATATAGAGGACTATAATATACTATAGTCTGCATTGATGTGGTATAGTGTTATATACTACATACTGCATTGATATAGTATAGTGTTATATAATAATAAGATAATAATACTACAATAACAATTTAATAATGATATACATTGAATATAACACGGACAATAATAATAAGTTGGATTATTTAATGATTATGGGTAGAGAGAAAAGAAGAAGTAAGATTTATTAATCTTTTGTGGGATCTAATAGACGAATGGTAGGAGGGAGGGAATTACATAGGGTTGGACCGGAATTTTTAAAAGCTATAGCTCTAGATAGCTCTAATCTAGTATACATTATATACACATATAGGTGTGATATGTAATTATAATAATAATAAATATAATTTTAAATTAACTTCAAACATTACAAATAATAGTATATATTATTGATTAATAACTATATAGTATTTTATATACAATATCTAATATTATACTCCTTTTAAGAATATACAAATTATTTAACTATTATTATTTTTTTTTATTTTTTTCGTTAATGCGAAATTAAATTTCTAAACAATGTCAGAAATACATTTATAAATATAATTATTAAGATATAAAAATAATGTAAATTAATAAAAAGAAATATTTTACAAAAATAGGTTTACCTATTAGAGGAAAGATGGGTAATGTGGTCAGTTTTATATAATGTTGTATAACTTTATAAATTGTAGTTCTAATTAGATAACTTTTTCAATATATATATACATCTTAGTAGGATTATACCTATAATCAATAGGACTGCCGAATACTCTTTTTTTTATTTTATCTCATATAATTTAAATTATTAAGTTGGCCAGGCATTAATCTACTAGATGGCGTTACTTTATATCAAGTTTAGTCCAAACTGAATATGTGGTTCAGTTGGCTAATGCGTCAGACACACAAGCAGTAGGACGCGAGCTCGAGCCTCGTCCGGACCATTAAAATAGGTCTTAAAATATTATTTAGAAGTGATCTTATATAATTATGTATAAATAAACGGCTCTCGTTAAAACCATGGATGCCTTAATATGCATATACTCATGAGAGCAACTTCGAATGAACATTTGAGCCCTAGGGAAAAGTAACATAATACGGACCATATATGGTATAGGGTATACCAGAATACAGATACTCTCGGTATCTTAGAAAGCATATATCCTACAATAAAATTGTTGATAACATTATTAATAAAGATGCCACTTACAAAATAATGTATTTTATTTCTATTTTCGATTATATTTACACTATCTTTTATTTCTATTTTGATCATTTTTCGTTTATTTTTACTTTATTTTTACTCCTATATGATTTATTTCTACTTTCGATTGTTTTTCGTTTATTTTTACGGTAACTGTAAAACGTTTTAATTTCTTTACTTTTTTAATTTCGTATTATTCTTTGTTTATTTTTATAATGTATGTTATCGTTAGCAAATATTTATACTTTATACTTTCGATTATATTTTCGGCTATGTATTTGCTTAAATAAATTATCAATCAATCAATCAATCAATCAATAAGTATTTTTTATTTTTGTTTTATCTAATATAATACTGATAAATCGTATAAACTGATTTTTTTGTTAAGTTTTTAAATTTATGAAAATAAATGTCAACTAAAAACCTTTTCAAGCATATACAAATGTATCGATAAAACAACAATATATTATTTATAACTAAAGCATTCTAAAAATTATATACATAATAGATATATTTTGTATCAAATATTAATTAAGTTATAAGCATATATCTAGAGGTCATACCTAATACGGATACTATAGCTACATTAATACGGATATCCTATAACCAATCAGCGGACAGCGAGTGAACAATTCTGATTGTCTTTAAACAAATTTATAATATTAATTAATGTATTCAAATATTAATAAGTCGTATATATATAACCCTATTAATATTTTGTAACATATATGTTACAACTATATAACTATACAACTTATACCTATAGTTGATCTAATTAATGTTGTGAATACTATTTTTAATACATTCCCTGCTTATTATTTAGGTACTTCACTTGTAATTATTAATTAATAATTGGTTTAGGTAATACTGATTGTCTCATCACATTACTGATGTATCATCAGTAGGGGCGCTGGAAAGATGTTGTGTATGTAGGGGGGACTAACCAATCAAAATAAATGTTGTGGTAAAAGTGGGGGGGTGGACCAATAAATAGGATGTCCCCCTAGATTTTAAAGTGGGGCGTCTCGTCTACCGTCTCCCCCCCAGTTGCAGCACCCTTGATCATCAGTAATACATAATATGTCCACCTATTGATATATAGGGTGTGTGTATTCGAGCATGGGTACCTAATACGGTCACCCCAGTTATATATTGAATACAAATATTAAATAAAATGTTAAAATCAAAATAATATCTATAATCATATAATATAAATATATTGTAATTTTGAATACAACTATTAAATCATAAAACGTTAAGATCATATAGTATTAAAGTACCCGTATTAGGTTACCCCCACCCTTATTTCATACTTATCAAACGTAATAGCTATAGGGTGCGTTGTTGGTCACTATACTCTAAACTCTACAACTCGCCACGTGGTTGTATTATTCGAGTGTAATAAAGTTTGGAGTAGAAAAGTTTACTCCACTAAGTCTACTCTAAACTTTATTAGAATTTACTAGGCGTTAACTTTATTCGTGCCTATAAGCAAATATACGTTGCATATATTGCTCGTATGTGTCATTGTTTATATCGACTAATTAGGTTATTTTTGCAATAATAATAGATTATAAAACCGAGCTCGAGTGTATATAGATCGAGTCTATAATTAACCAACAGCGACAATAGAGTTTACCTGTATTAAATACCGCGTAGCATTAGTAGGCCGACGTACAGTGTGGAGCGCGTACACGTCGATATCATACATACGCAGTGAAGTACGTGTAAGAGCCAGGTCAGCGTATCGGTATGTGTATATTGTGGAGTGAATTGCGGTAAACAATACAGGAATGGCTGTAGTATAATAGCTATCAATAGCCCCCTACCAATGTTGCGTTAATCGAAGTGTGTATATCGAATCATTGTTAGTAGTTCTTCTAAGAAGTAGTGAGCTATTACTAATAACTTAGAATTTTAAAACAAATAGTGTACTATTCTGTACGTATTGAATTAAAAAAGATTAGACTAAACTGGTTAGTAGGAGAGAGATTTAAAATATATATGTATATATACATTACATTAAAAATCGTTATAAAAAACAAATATGAATATTTGTAAACCTACAGGATCTCAATATACTATGAGAAAATATGTTAATATTCTGCACAGTGTTTATAAAAATTACAGCTATAGATGTAATGTTTACATATATGTTATCTCAGATTTAAAAAAATGTAATTATATTGTATACAATTATATATAATAGCTATTATTTGTTGCTATTATTTGTGTTATTATATATATATATATATATATATAAAAATTCTATTAAATTATTTATTTATTAATTTCTCCTCATGTAAATTGAAATTTATAAATTGTATACATAAATACATATTTTTTATTATAAATATTCTAAATATTTCGTTCATTTATACAATTCTTTATAGTATTTCAAGAATTATAATTATATAAATATTAATATATAAATATATATATATACATAAACAACTAATTATATTTTATTTTATTAATATATATTTATTGTATTCCTTAAATAATTTATATATTTATTTAGATCTACAAATAAATTATGAATTTATCTATGTGTTTCTTCAAGTAATTTTAATACGTATATTTTATTATTTTAAATTTGTTTCACGTGAATTTAGACTTTTCAAAATAGTATAATTAAGGATCCGTAAATATTAGCTTTAGCTGAAATCATCTCAAAAGATCATTGTATTATTTAACAGTGTCATCATTGCCATTGCCTGTTGGCGAGGAATAATAAATATGATTTATTTATATGTTAACATATGATAACAATTGTTATATAGTGAATATTGACATTACTATAGGGGAAAGTCTCCGATTACCGACCACTATATGATTATTTGTAATAACTTATTCAATATTAAGTATATTTATTTGAAATTATGTAATTAGGGTAATATTATGGCAATGAATAATGTGGCTATTATAAATGTTTGATATAATTATATTTACAAGAATAAACAGGGGGGTCGTTAATCTGATACATGTGCCTATAAGTATTATAATACCGACCCTCTTCTCGTATTACCGACCCCCTAACATAATCGTGGTATAAATAATTGTAGTATTATAATATCTAATAAAATAGTAGATATACTTAAATATAATTAATTATAACATGCACGCAATTTATTTATTATTGAATTTATGTTTTAATAGTAATATTAAATTTAAATTTAAACTTTATAGTAATTAGGATATTAAATATATATTAAAATAGTGTATATTATTATTTAATATGTATACATGCATGGTATATATTGATATATGACATATATCAATGATACACACACAACTTACGACATAATTTAAAGTAAAATACGGATCTATTTTTATTAGATATTATAAATCACATGGAGTCTGTATTAGGGTAATTTAGGGGGTCGGTAATAGGAAAATCATATGGGTTGCTATAATTAAGATATATTTGTTAATAGTTATTCAAATTAAATTATTTTTATAATTGTTATAAACATTTTATTGATCTACAATATTATGTGCAGTATTAAGTTTTCTTTTAATTAATAAAGTATTTATAATGATTTAAAAAAAGCTACTATTCAAATATTTAAATAGTAAAGACAGAATATTACATTTTATCAAATAATAATTGTAGGATTGAATTTTTTTAAAACAAAATACTTATTTATATTTATCATTAAATTACTAACAGTTTATATATATAATTTTTTTTTGATATCTATTATAGTTACTGAGATACGAGATGGGGTCGATATTAGGAGGGGGTCGGTAAACGGAGACTTTCCCCTATAGTTATTATAATATATATTACACTACATATTATACCTTGTAAAATAATAATTAATAATAATTAATTTGCATAATTAAAAAATTAAATCAATATATTAAAATAATTAAAAGGTATAATATGTTATTCTTTCTATATTAAAACAAGTATATATATATATACTTATTAATAATTAATAAACAGATAAATAAACAGTAACATATTATACTACTGAGCAGGGTATATCTTCCGTGAAGATTAACTCCTCGTTGTCTCCTCCTTATGTTAATATGCATGGTGTACCACAGGGCTCTGTTCTTGGGCCTATATTGTTCATTATTTATATTCTCCCTATTAAATCAATATTTCTCAAATATCCCAATATTCACTATCATCTTTATTCTGATGATCTACAGATATATACGTAATTTCCTAGTTCTAGTGATTCTGATATGATTCAAATGTCTATGTTTAACTGTATTACTGAGCTCACTGAATGGTTCTCTTATAATTCTCTCTCCTTAAATATGACTAAAACTGACACTATCATATTTTCGAGACCCAGTTCTCCACTATCAATCACTCATCCTTTTTTACTATCTCTACCAACATCTGAATCTATAACTGCCCTCGGTTTCACTCTAACATCTCACCTAGATAACTCTTCACATATTAATAACATGATTCGCACTGCCAACTATTTTCTATATAATATAAGAAAATCTCGTAATAAGCTTACCTTCGCCAAGACGAAATGTTTAATTCACTAGCTAGTTTTCAGAAAACTTGTATATTGATGTTCATTATTATGTAATTAACCAGTCAATCTTATGTATAAACTAGAGCGTATTCAACGTAGTGCTATACGTGTATTATATAAACTAAACTTTGCTTCAATTGTTTCTATATCTGATTTAATGAGATAATTAGGCTGGCTTAAGTTTAGATATATTTTTATACATAGGCTATTGTGTATTACACATAATGATATTTACCGTAGATTTCCTGAATATTTAGCTCAATCCATTACTGTTCAGAGTTCCAACAGATCCAGTCGGAAGTGCCACATCATGAAGTTGGTGCAACAATCTACATCGTTGGCATTCTATGAATCTGCTTTCTCGGTTATTGCTCCGAAAAGCTGGAATTCTCTTCCTTATGATATTCGTTGTGTCACATCAATTTCATTGTTTAAACGTAAACTGTATGTTCATTTTAAGTCATTGTAATTCGTTCTATTTTATTTTATTATTCGTTCTCTATTTATTTTTGTTTTTTATTTTTTATTATCTAACGACGCCTATAACCACACAGTGTTTTTGTAGTCAATAAACTATATATAAATAAATAAAAATAAATATAAAGGATATAAAAAGTAAAGTTCTGCATAGTTATTTGGTCTACATTTTTAACATTACTGTAGGCACCCTTTACAGTAGTATCACAGTACATTTATACTGTTCAGTGTGTTATAAGGATAAATAAGTATATTAAAACGGAATTTATGCATGCAATTGTTTGTCGGGTTGTGTATCGATTGTTAGAAGTTTCCCCTGTATAAGGGCATATGTCCTTTATATACCCTGCTCAGTAGTATAATATGTTACTGTTTATTTATCTGTTTATTAATAAGTATATATATATATATATACTTGTTTTAATATAGAAATAATAACATATTATACCTTTTAATTATTTTAATATATTGATTTAAATTTTATTTATGCAAATTAATTATTAATTATTATTTTACTTGTATATGTAAGTTAATATAAGCCTACTGCTTTTAATAAATAAAATATTATTCTAAAAACTAAAATTATTTAAGTAATCTTATGTATTTTTCTAAATTATCATAATCTCATTAAATTGACACATTTAACTACAATATTAATCGTAATTATATTGATAATATAATTGGAAATCATGTTGAATAATTGTTAAATATTGAATATATAGCAATTGAATATTGATTAAAGTGTACATATTAAAATGTTATTATTATTGAATTTAGAACTTAAGTTGAACTTAAGTTGAACTTAAGTTGATTAATTACCATTGGCTTAAGTTTAACTTACATTTTGAACTTCAGTTTTTGATGTAAGTTGAATTCTGGGTTATTATATATAGGAATAGAAAATACTTTATATGACCCTTATTTGTCTATACCAGGATTAAAAAATCCTTTATTTTGTCCTTATTTATCCTTACCAGGATTAAAAAATCCTTTATTTTGTCCTTATTTATCCTTAGCAGGATTAAGAAAGTTCGTTATTCAGTCCTTATTTGTCCTTACCAGTATTCAGAATGTCCGTTATTTTAACATTATTTGTCCTTAGCCGGATGCAGAATGTCCGTTTTTTAGTCCTTATTTGTCCTTAGCAGGGTGCAGAAAATTCGTTTTGTAGTCCTTATTTGTCCCTGCTTACATGTATAATAGATAGGCCGATTGTTACAAATAAGGACTCCTGCAGGAGTCCTATGCAGTACCAATTGTTTGTCGGGTTGATATTCTGCATTTCATTACATAATCAGCCTTAGCACACCATACACATATATCTTATTTTGAAATAAAGAATACGAATTTAATATACAACGTTATTTTTATTTATGGTATATTATGTTTTAATTACAAACAATAATGATTGTATTAATACAATATTCAGCTATTACATAATATTTCAGATCGAATTTCATTTGAGAAATGGAGAATACCTTTGAAAGTATATTTATAACAGCGGATATCGGATCTATCTTTGGTAAAGCGGTTAATTATATTTCTAAATTACATAATATATATTCATATATTATATATACTATACTATATATATTATGCATTTAATATTAAACAAACTATAGTTTATATACTTTAACTTGACTAAAGTAGGACTACTATGTGCTTATATTATATTATACTATATATAGTATAATTTATACATTAATAATGTATGTAAACGATTTTATATATAAACTATTCTTTCATATTATAATATGTATATAAATTATATATGTATAAATAATATATATATATATATATATATATATATATATATATATATATATACATTTGCATGGTCAATTAGTTGATAAGTGTGAAATTATATAGTACGACTCAATGCATCTACTAGTTCTTCATATCTTAATCACAATATCATATCACCCGTTACTCATTCCATTATTCAAGGAAACTATCACCACTTATACGTATATGTGTCTGACCTAATTAAATAAGCCATTACGCCAAGTTTACACATCTTAACGTGTATTCTCAACAAATTAATCATTTTGGAATGCAATTCGATTATATTTATATAGGCATAATTTATTACAAATTAAATAATTATATTTATATATATATAATAATTACATATATAGTTAGACAACATACAATTTCACCGATATACATTAACATCTGAACAAATGTCCAGTTTGGGCCTAAAGGTGCGGGCAATACTCTGCAAGTAACCAGTGATGCTAAAGGAAACGTACTAATGCTGGCTGGCTATACACCGATGATCGACAAACTAGCTAACATGGTACAAATAGGTAATACCTAATGATACGTAGTTACTATTTTATTATAAAATATGTCATAAATAATATATTTTAGTTATAATAATAACAATTTATTTATAATAATTGTTAATATTCATTATTTATAATATTTGTATATAATGATAATTATATAATATATACTAATTAGTATATATATATATATATATTAACTGTTTGTGTGGCTCAGTTGGCTAAGGCGTCAGACACACAAGCAGTATACGCAGGTTTAAGCCCCACCCAGACCATTAAAATAGGTATTAAAATAATAGTTAGAAGCGATATTATATAATAATTTATACATAAATGATCGAATCTCATTAAAACCATAAAACCCATGGATTTATTAATATGAGAGCGGCTTCGAAGGTACATTAAAACCGTGTGGTTATAAGTGAAAACTGCATCTATGTTCCTGAATGGGATGAAGGACTCCACCGAAATAAAATAACAATAATAACAATAACATATATATACCTTACCTTACCAGGTCTTAACATAAATATATATATATAGTAATATTTATTAACTTTTTAATATTATATAATACTATATTTTGATATAATATTTAATATTTATATATGGAAAATATTATAAATCTAACATGTTATAATAAAATCAACACAAATATGCTATTAAACAACCATATATATAATATCCTATTAAATAAAATGTCAATATATTATTAAAAATAAATACATTTAATGAATAATACATTATTGATTTATAAATAAAGAATATATTTTGTTATCTACAAATTGATTTTGAAAAAGTAAATATTTTTATATATATAATATATATATTATTAGAAACATATATATATGTTTCTTTCTCAAATATTTTCCCTAAAATGGATATTTAAAATACACAAATACTTAAGTTATATCTGTATACTATCTATAGATATGCATATTATATATTATATAGTATACTTTATATATATATATATATATATATACAGTCAAAGCTCGATAACTCAACATTGACGGGACAGAGTTTTCATGTTGAGTTAACGAGTATGTTGAGTTATCGGATGTATAAGTTAATGACTTAATTAATGTTTGTTCACATAAATTCATTCAAAATAGTACTCGTATGATAATATAATAATTGTAATTGTATTTTTACGTTTATATATTTATATCCATATAGTATTAAATAAAACCATGTTGAATAATGTATGTTGAATTATATTTGTTTGTAATATTTTGATTTTTCATAAATGTTAAGTTATCGGATGTATATTTACATGTAATGTATAGGCTAGGATTATAAAAACGATGTTGAGTTATATTTGTTGAGTAACAGGGTTTTTGTTAACATGTAAAAGATACGAATCCAACCAAATATTTTTTGGATGTTGAGTTATCGGCAATGTTGAGTTATCGGCATATTGATTTACCGAGATTCTACTGTATATATATATATATATATAAAATATATATAGTAATATATTAAACACTATAAAGAAACACTTATACTAATTATAGTATATATATATATATTGTTGTTATTGTTATTGTTATTTTATTTTTATGGAGTCTTTTGATCCCATATCCAGGAACCTAGATGAAGTTTTCACTTATAACCATGTTTATATGCATACAGCTCTAATGTCTCTTCGATTCACTTATGTTAAGGAATTCATAGGTTTTAACGAAGGCCGATCTTTTATTTATACATAATTATATAAGATCACTTCTAAATATTATTTTAAGAACTATTTTAATGGTCCGGTCGAGGCATGCCCTCGTGTCCTACTGCATGTGTGTATGCCTAATCAACTGAACCACACAGGTAATATATATATATATATATATATATATATATATATTAGGGGAGGGAAGGGTATTTGCCGATATTTGTATTACCTTACAAGAAACAAAATATATCATACTAATATTGGATATTATGATCCAATAAGTTGTATATACAATTACAATATGTTGTTCTAAATAATGGCTATCAACAATTACTCATTTAATTATTTGTATTCAAATCATTTGATTTTTTATTAAAAAGCAAATTTTCCGTTTAAATAGAGATAAAATACACTAGTGCGGGTATTATGGTAGATAGTTCCGAAATAGCCACTAGAATCGCGTCATATATTCAAATTACTATTTTTATAATTAGAAAATAAAATACATTGTATCAGATATCAAGATACACACGCACTTTTATATTAAATATAAAAATAATTAATCGTTATCCCATTTATTTTTACTTATATTCAGCTACAAACGTTTTTTTTCGATAAAAATTACGATTATTTGATATTGTTCTCTAATCAAAAATCAATAATTAATATTGATATAAATAAAAAATGATGTACACTATCATTCTTAGAATTCAATTATCTACATTTTTCGTATATATCATTTTTTGATAACTATAATAGTTCTTGAAATATCGTTATCGGCCACAATACCCTTCTCTCCCCTATATAGTATTCTTCAATATAATATATCATCGTGAAATTCTATATGATGCTTTTACATCGAAATTCTATAAATTGACTTTTTCCAAACATTGATAATATTTATTGGCTTGTTTAAAATATTTGTTTAGAATATCTATTTAATGTTATTATTATCTTCGTTTATTATTTATACTATATATATATATATATATATATACATATATATATATATATATATATATATATATATATATATATATATATATATATATTGCAATACGCCATGGCATATACGTTATTTATAATTGTAATAAGAGGATTATTAATTATATTCACCACTAATTATAGAATGTCAACAAAAAGTATTTGAAATTGATTACTGTGAGGCAAGATTACATTTCAAAAATGGCAAGAAAATATCTATATACAGGGTAAATTATTATATAGGATATAATAGGATAATTATGTTAACATATCATTATGTATATATATATATACATAATAAATAAATATATATATATATACTAGCTGTTTTGGCCCGGTGTATGTGTGGGGCACAATGTGCAGATTGTTGAGAATGATAATTTATTATTAACAAATTGCATGATCTAGGAGTATTTTAGAAATAAGAAATATATTATTTATTTGATTTAAATTAATTATGTTATAAAAAACAAATATTGAGAAATTAATATAATATACATAATACATGGGAGTTAGCCCTATCTGAATTAGCCCTAATGGAGTTAGCCCTATCTGAATTAGCCCTATCTTAATAGCCCTATCTGAATTAGCCTTATCGGAGTTAGCTCTATCGGAGTTAGCCCTATCGGAGTTAGCCCTATCGGAGTTAGTCCTATCTGAATTAGCCCTATCTGAATTAGCCCTAATGTAGTTAGCCCTATCTGAATTAGCCCTATCTTAATAGCCCTATCTGAATTAGCCCTATCTGAATTAGCCCTATCGGAGTTAGCCCTATCGGAGTTTGACCTATCTGAATTATCCCTATCGGAGTTATTCCTATCTGAATTAGCCCTATCTGAATTAGCCCTAATGGAGTTATCCCTATCTGAATTAGCTCTATCGGAGTTAACCCTATCTGAATTAGCCTTATCGGAGTTAGCACTATCTGAATTAGCCCTATCTGAATTATCCCTATCTGAATTAGCACTATCTGAATTAGCCATATCTGAGTTAGTCCTATCTGAATTAGCCCTATCTGAGTTAGATCTATCTGAATTAGCCATATCTGAGTTAGCCCTATCTGAATTAGCCCTATCGAAGTTAGCCCTATCGGAGTTTGACCTATCTGAATTATCCCTATCAGAGTTAACCCTATCTGAATTAGCCTTATCGGAGTTAGCCCTATCTGAGTTAGCCCTATCTGAATTAGCCCTATGGGAGTTAGCCCTTTCTGAATTAGCCCTATCTGAGTTAGCTCTATCTGAATTAGCCCTATCTGAGTTATCCCTATCTTAGTTAGCCCTATCTGAATTAGCTCTATCGGAGTTAGCCCTATCGGAGTTTGACCTATCTGAATTAGCCCTATCGGAGTTAGCCCTATCTGAATTATCCTTATCGGAGTTAGCCCTATCGGAGTTAGCCCTATAGGATTACCTCATCTCTCAATAAAATAAGTTATATATATTCGTATAATAATTGTATAATTATGAAATAAATTAAAATAAATTTAATAAATCGTACGAAATTACTTCGTACGAGATTACTGGTAACCATCAATCTCATTGGATGA
The DNA here is from genome assembly GCA_964019155.1 of Osedax fenrisi. Lineage (NCBI taxonomy): Eukaryota > Metazoa > Annelida > Polychaeta > Sabellida > Siboglinidae > Osedax > Osedax fenrisi. Next base: position 1,430,568 of record OZ025243.1, on the reverse strand, counting down.
AACTAATGTTATTAAAAAGCTCCACCTATTGATTATTAGAGGCGAATTAATTTAAAATCTTAATTTATAAATCCACTTTAATATATGATAACACGGTACAATGTAATATTTTGATAGTGCATATTAAAGAGAAATAAAAGATGAGTATAACTGGTATCTTCCGATCTTGCATTTATTTTTTAATTTCGTAGAATCGTCACTTCGTGACGATTCCATATTATTATATGTTTAGAGAAATATATAGGGGATAGAAGGGAGTAGCGGACGAGAAGGGTGTAGTGGTAATTTACATTTACGCGAAAATAGTCATAGATACAAAAAAAAAGATATATACAAAATATTTAGAAAATTGCAATATCTACAACAACGAGTAATTTTTTTTCAAAAATAATTAATCAATATATTAAATTAATTACATAATATTTTTTTCAAAATTCCATAAAAACCAGTTTTGGAAATGTACTGTACTGCATTGATTATTAATTATAAATACATATTTTCTTATATATTAATAAAATATAATTTGTTATCTATTAAGTTATGTTTATAGTATATGAAAATATTGTATTAGTAAAAAGATATAGGTATTCTAAAGTACCATATTCAAATGGGTATAGTGGACGAACTGAGAAGGATATAGTGGATGAAAATAAACCAATCAAAATCGAGTAATATAGGTCTAATTTTTTTCATTAATTTTTGTTCACAATTTAAAAAATCTAAATCTTAAATAAAATGCGTGCGTCCGCATGAATATATATTATATGAATATATATATATATATATATACAATATATATTATTAAAATAATAAAAACTAATAAAATGAATCGAATATATAGCGAGGCACCTATTGATTTATGTTGGTACTAAAATCCACTACTCTCTTCTTGCGCTATTTTTTCGTTATTTTTTGAGTGTAACTAAACTCATATTAATAATAGAAATATATGAGTTAAAGTAAAAATTAAAATAGCTATAATATATAACGATACATATTCTATTACATTTGAAAATATGAAATTATAACATCAACTATTCATCGATATATTACAATTCTACAAAGTCATACAAAATATCTTCCACTACTCCCTTCTATCCCCTATATAGAATATATATATATATATATATATATATATATATATTATTATTTTATTTTGTGGATTCCTTATATTCCATCCAGTAATTTGGATGAAGTTTTAACTTATATATGGCTCTAATGTCCCTTAGAAGTCGCTCTCATGTTAAGGCATCCACGATAGCCGATCACTTATTTACACACACTTATAAAAGATCATTTCTAAATAATATTTTAAGACTAATTTAAAAAATTAATTAATTGTCCGGACGAGGCTCGAATTCGAGTACTACTGAATACATAGTGTGTAGCATAATTGTGTGTATGTTGCCTTAGCCAACTGAGCCACACAGGCAGTTATTATATACACATTCTCAATACCATTTTATGAGTGCACACTTTAGTTTAATTATTATAATTATAAATATCTAAAAATGTGTAGTTTCTAAATACCTCTACCATCTATTCTATGTATACACTTCAACAATTAATAAACTATATTAGTACAGGCAGTGTTGGGCAAAGTTCCTTTTGTTAGCGCTATCCGTTTCCGTTCCCGTTCCCGTTCCCGTTATATTAAGTTTATCCGTTCCCGTTCCCGTTCCCGTTCCTTTTATATTATCCGTTCCTGTTCCCGTTATTTTTATATTACCCGTTCCCGTTCCCGTTACCGTTCTTTTGATATGTAACGTTCCAATTTCAGTTTTTTATTATTCATAAAATATAGTATACAATTTATAATTCACAATGTACACTATACTATATAGTCTATATAGTATACAATGTAAACTGTACAGTACCTACTAAATAGTGAATATTTTGAAAGGTGTATAATATACATAATCTATACTGTATAATCTAAAATGTACATTGTAATAAATTTATATTAATAATAACATATTATATTATTATAATTTATATTATATATAAATGTATTTTTTAAAATAATATATTATTATATTGGAATATAGATTCTTAATATATAAGACCCTTGTGTTAGAAGATTAGTTATATATATCGCTATAGCTAATCGTTGTAATTATTTATTTATATTTTAATAGATTATAAAATAATTATAAAAAATATCTTGAATTAATACTATATAAATCTCCGTACGTACTAGTAAAGGAACGTGTTCCACTGGAACTAGTTACTATATTTCTGTCTAAGCGTTCCCGTTCCACGTTCCCGTTCATTATTCGGTATCCGTTCCTTTCTGCGTTCCCTTTTACCGTTCTTATTTTTATATCCGTTCCCGTTCCCGTACCAGGAACGGGAACGACGCCCAACACTGAGTACAGGTAAATTTTTTTTGGTATATTATATCGTCTATTATTTGTTAAGTTGTATTTTACATTAACATTATCATAAATACTATTGGGAATTCTATAAATATAACAGAATGTATTTATTATGAATGAATTAATTAAATCAGTTTATAGACAATTGTCTAAGGAGGATCATTGAACGTTATAAATAGCTTTATTAAATCGATAACTCCATAGTATATGAATATAATAGATCTAGGAAAGTTATACAATAATAATAATAAGACTTGTGTACTAGAATTCAATATATTAATAGTATAATATACTCTGTATAATCGAGTATATTATAATATATACAAACACAAATAAAAAAAAAATAATAATATTGTCTCTCAGCGTAATACTTATAATTAGGTATATGTAGTGTACATAATAGGAACTATATATATATATATATATATATATATATATATATATATATATATATATATATATGTGTACTTATATGTATACTATATATAGGCAATATTATAAGTAAATCGAATGAATGTTTTTTTAAATAAAACGATTATAATAGTATCTATATCTATTTAATGCAAATAATTTTAAAATGTAGGCTATTTTCCTGTAATTGGATATTGAAGTATTATATTATTACTTACATATCGGCTTTATTAAATCAAAAGTAATACTATCAGTACATTTACTTCAATTAATCATAGGGGAAAGTCCCCGATTACCGACCCCTAAATGATTATTTGTAATAACGTATTCAATATTAAATATATTTATTTGAAAATTTTTAAATAGGGTAATATTATGGTAATGAATAATGTGGCTATTTTAAATTTTTGATATAATTATATTTACAAGAATAAACAGGGGGGTCGGTAATCGGATACTTGTTCCTAATACCGACCCCCTCCCCCTATTACCGACCCCCTAAAATAATCGTGGTATACATACTTTTTGTATTATAATATCCAATCAACATAGTAGATATTAATAAATATAATTAATTATAACATGCACGCAATTATTTTTTATTGAAATTATGTTTTAATAGTAATATTAAATTTAAATTTAAACTTTATAGTAATTATATTAAAATAGTATACATTATTATTTAATATTTAGTTATTAATCAGTATATAATATAATGGAATCATGAATCCTTAATCTATATCAATGATAAACAAACAACTTATGACATATTTTAAAGTAAAATACTGATCTATTTTGATTGGATATTATAAATCACATGGGGGTCGGTATTAGGGAAATTTAGGGGGTCGGTATTAGGAAAATCATATGGGCTGCTATAATTAAGATATTTTGGTTAATAGTTATTCAAATTGAATTATTTTTATAATAATTATAAACATTTTATTGATCTATAAATATTATGTGCAGTATTAAGTTTTCTTTTAATTAATAAAGTATTTACAATGATTTAAAAAAAGTTATTATTCAAATATTTAAAAAGTAAAAACAGAATATTACATTTTATCAAATAACAATTGTAGGATTAAATATTTGTTAAAACAAAATACTTATTCATATGTATCATTAAATTACTAACAGTTCGTGTATATATTATTTTTTGATATCTCTTATAGTTGCTGAGATACGAGAGGGGGTCGGTATTAGGAGGGGGTCGGTAATCTGGGACTTTCCCATATATACAATAAAAACAGTAGGCGTTGGTTTTACCTAATGGTTTAAGAATATATCTTTAAGATATTTGTATTATATTAATGTATACATTGTCTTCATCCTATGATTAATTTGATACTTTATCTTATATAGTTGTATATCTTTCATTTCGTATTATTGGTTTTAGGAATATATTATATTTATTTGATTTAATTTTGTTTATATATTATTTATAAATAATACTTGGATTATTATCTGATTGAAATTATGATTGTAATCTATTTATAGAATCAATACCGCCATCAATAAACCATTAAACCATTAGCACATTTTTGGAATTTATATTCTTCTCAACTTCAGAATTAATGCATAAATTAATGATATAGCAATTATTTATTATTATTAAATAGTAATAATAAAACATATACAAAAAACATTATAATTATGTTGTTCCCACAGTGTTTATAGATGGTAATAGGTAGTGACTACTATATTAGTACTACTTATAATTAAACTAAATACATCGTAGGTAAATAGACCTATATACACGTAATGCTAATCGATTATCACGTATCAACACCCAGATGAGGGATCACTTAACAGCGAGCAACTGGACGCTGTTATCTCAAGTAGAAATCAATAACAGTAAAGATATTATGGAAGTGTGGAAGAATTGAAAAATTAACGCCATATATGGTCGTACATAGATGTTTATATTGATATGTTTAATATTAATTTATATTGCGCGTCAACGTAAAATATATAACAACGTTCCACCAGTGTATATATTATGGGTCAAATAAACACTTTGGATATAATTATTTTATTTATGCAATATATGTTCCAATTTTGTATATTTTATAGGTCAAATAAACACTTTGGATATGAATATATTATGTATTCAATGTATGTGCCAATTTTGTATATTTTATAGGTCAAATAAACACTTTGGATATCATTAATTTATATATTCAATATATATTCAAATTTTTATATTAATATATACAATTGTATAAGTCAAATAAATACATTGGATATTACAACAGCTATATCTATTGTGAAATATTATATTTTATAAAATATATCTCTTATCAATAAGAATTATTATTAATAGAATTATATATCAATATAATCGTATAATATATACATACGCACACACATACACACATACACAAACATATATATATATATATATACCATCTATTAGTGTTAATTTATACACTTATTTCTGTTTAATATTTCTGTGATTTATTTCACATCCCACATTAAAGTACTAATGCACTAATGAACTAATTAGTTCATTAGTTTGCAAATATACATTATTATAATGGAATATGTATATAAGATATAATTAGGTAAAATAACTATAAATAATATGATTAATACGCAATAAATATTAGATATTTTATAGTTTTTCTACTACATATCTATAAATAGAGGTTCATAGCATTACACGAATGTATTATATCATACATGTCGTAAATACTGTATGAAATGAAGCATTACGAAAAGTTACTTAATTGCGTCATCCACCACACCCAGTGCGCAGGTAAGTGTCTTCATCGATATAAAGAAAGTGACTTTCTTTATATCGATGAGTGTGTTATTGTGGAAATTGTGTTTAGCGCGAAAATTTATATTAACGGTATTGATTAATTACTTCATTATTTGCTAATTCTTCCTATGTATTAAACTTCCTATATTGACAATTTATCAATATTTAGATTGTTTATTACAAGTTGATTTAATAAGGTAATATAAAATAGTATTGTTAAATATAAAAATATAACATATATAATTGATAGGTGTTATACTTTATCATAGAGCTAGAGAAAATCTCTCTAGCTCTATATCCTTTATGCATAATTATATATTAATAACATGGGATGTACTAAAGCGTAGTTTTAATCAAGTTGTAATTTTATAATATTTATTTGTATATAATATACTTAATTTTATACTTTGATACTATAGTATAGTATAGTATATATATATATATATATATATATATATATGTATATTCACACGCACAGATACACACACAAACACACACACATATATTATAGATATACATAGATATTATATAGTTGTTCTACCACATATCTATAAATATATGTACATAGCATAACACGATTGTATTATAGCATACATGTCGTGATAATATGTGAAATGAAGTGTTACGACAAGACACGCCCAAAGGGCGTCGCCCATTGCATCACCCATTGCATCATCCAATGCGCAGGTTATTGTGTATGGCGCGAAAATTGAAATAATTCTTCTAATACTCCTGCATCATATTTGAAATGTCTGCTTTATGAGTTCTCTCTAACGCAACATATACATTTCCCCACTAATACTACCGGCAATTGTATCGATCTAGTTATATCACCATCCTCGTCTAAACTTGTCTCATCTTCTTTTAAAATCTTTCTAATCTCTGATCATTTTGCAGTTACATTTGAGTTTCTATTGCCAACTTTTGCCATTCCTCGACCAGTAAGTTCATATAGAAAGATATCTGCTATTAATATAAATTCTTTTTTTAGATCCGTTTGTTCTCAACTCGATATACATCAGTGTCATATCTTACCTGACTCTCTCTTTGACAATTTTAACTTAGCTGTTTCGAATTCTCTTGAATTATTTGCACCTATCACTGAATCTCCCAATCGATCATATTCCAAATAGCATTGTTTAGTAATGAGCTAGTTAATCTACGTCGTTCACCTAGATGACTACAAACAAAATACCAATCGACTAACACTGATGCTTGTCTTAAAGCCTTCAAAGTATCTGGAGAAATATATAGATGTAAACTTCTCACCTATAAATCATCCTACTTTACTGGTAAGCTTAATAATTTGGGCATGTCCTCTAAACAAGCATTTAAACTTTCATTTAAATTGATTGGTCAAGATCTTAATAGATATCTTCCAGATCAACCAGACTCTTTTCTGTGCACTGCCTTTTCTAGCTTCTTTCAACGATAATTGATAATTGATTCTCTCCCTAGATTTGATCCCGCACTTTTTGATGTAACACATATTAGCTCTACTAACCATTGGTCATGCTTTAAACTTCCATCTCAGACAGTAGTATTATCGTTACTAAATTTTCTAAAATCTCACTCTCCATTAGATCATGTTCCATTATGCCTATTTCACTCCATCTCTCCTTATCTCATTGGTTTTATTACAGATATAATCAACTTGTATCTTATCACTGTTGTTGAACCACAATCGATGAAATACTCGTATATAATACCATTACTCAAGAAACCGACTTTAGATCACTCTAACTTAGCTAACTACAGACCAATATTCTCATTTATGTCAAAGAATTTGGAACGAGTTGTCTCTTCACAGCTAATACAGTATATTACTTCCAATAATATTGTCGATTGCTTTCAAATCGCTTATCTCCCTCACCGTAGAACTGAGACAGCCCTAAATATTATTATTAGTGAAATTATCTTATCCCTCGATGCCAAAAGTCCTTGGTATCTTGTTCTGTTAGATTTATCATGTGCCTTTGACTCTCTTAATATTCAAATTCTTTCGTTTCGTCTACGTGAGATTGGTATTAACGGTCAAGTTCTTAACTAGTTCAATTCATTTGTATCTAATAGATCTTCATCTGTAAAAATTAATTCTTCGTTGTCTGTACCTTTTGTTCACTCCTGTGGTGTTCCACAAGGCCCTGTCCTTGCTCCCATTCTATTCATAATTTATATATTACCTATTAAATCAATTTTTCTCAAATTTACTCACATACATTATCATCTTTATGCTGATGATCTCCAAATATACGCGTCCTTCCCGCCTTCTAGCGATCCTGAATCCATTTAGTTATCTATTTACAACTGAATTACTGAATTAACTAAATGGTTTGCTAATAACTCACTTTTACTAAATATTTCTAAAACTGGTTCTATTAATTTATCTCGTCCAAGTTCTCCTTTAAATATAATACATCCGTTGTTACTCTCCCTCCCACTTCCCAATCAGTAAATACACTCGGTATTACTTTCGACAATCACTTCAATGTCACAGTGCAAATAGTAAATATTATACGTAATGCTAACTACTATCTGTACAACATTAGAAAGACGCGTAATAAGCTATCTTTTAATTTAACTAAGTGCATTATTAATGCTCTTGTGTTTAGTATACTTCGGTACTACTGTTCCTTATTTACTACCCTACTCATTCATTTATTGCACAGACTTGAAACTATTCAGCGTCGTGCAGTAAGAATCCTCTATAAACTTAAACGTCGAACAATGGTTTCTATCTCATCTCTGATGCGTTCGCTTGGATGGTTAAAGTTCCGGCTAGTTTGCAAGTTCCGTCTCCTTTGCATAACGCATCGAGCCATCTATCGAGTCAGCCCTAAATATCTCGCGAATAGTATTACTATATCGTCTTGTTGGCTCGAATATGATACTCCACCAACCTATCACTACGACAATATACGCCGAATCGATATTTGCAGTCGCAGCTCCTAAATGTTGGAATGTATTGCAGCTGACATCAGATCAACTGAGTCTGAACATTTGTTTAAACGTGAAGTATATAATTATTGTATTTCTTTATAACTGTATTATTTAATATTATTCTTCTTATTTTATATATATATATATATATATATATATATACTAGGATGGGTGGCCGGCGTTGCCCGTGAATGAGACTATTTTAGGTGTGGGTGTAATGGGTTAATTGAGACCATTGGGTCTTTTTTAGATTTTTATATAATGTTTTCTAGCAGTCAGTGGGCTGTTATTTATGTTTTTTTTATTTTAATGAAAAAAAACAATGATAATTTCATAATGTATTTAACAAAACTTTAACTACTTTGTTCTACTAATGAGTAAAATTATTTCTAAAACATAGATGACCGGAGCCCGGCTTCGCCCGTGTTCGATCGTAAAGTTAACTTGGTGATATAATGCAGCTAGGTATATAGGTTAATAGTATACATATATATGTAATTCAACTAAAAAAAGTATATGCATTTATAGGCTCACTCGGGAAGTAATGCGGATAAAAAAAACTTCGAATATTAAAACTTAACCCAACCTAACCACAACAGTTAAAATAACAATATAAATAAATATGCTTTTATAGGATCACTCGGGAAGTAACGCAGCTAAAAAAACCTACACAAATTAAAACTTAACCCAACCTAAACACAACAGTGACAATAAATATAACTAAAATATCAATTACCACATACACACATATATATATTTATATAGACTCACTCAGTATGTAATGCATATATAATTATAAAATAGATTTTAGAAAAAATATTTTTTTATAAATCTATATTTTTTTCTTTTTCATATTATGATGACATTTGGCGAAATATTAAAACAGAGATGGAAACCCAATTATTCATATTTTCATGATTTTTCTGATTTTACATGTATTTACATGTACTGATTACATGTATTTTCGTACTCCTAATCTGATGAATTCATAATTTATACGAAAAATTTACCGGAAGTCGGTCAAATAGACTATTCTAAAATCATGTATTTTTCACTTTTTCGGCCGAGGCTCGAAGAATATTAAACATAAGAAGTCAAAATTTATTAAAGTATATTCTATTTTAATTATCTATTTAATAAAGTTAAAATGATTGAAATCGAATAATTATTGTAGATTTTGATTTTTACATCACCTATGTTTAATAATTTATGTTTACATGGCGTAGATAGGAAATATTTAATATAAACTCGTAACGTAAAAAATATTAACTCGATTTTACTCGTTCGTGAACTTTTTCTCAATAATACGGGTAAATAAATTCCGATTTACCAATTGTTATTTCGATATTCAAACCGGAAGTACCATTTCGTAAATCTACGTAATGTATTCGAAATTAAAGAAACTCATTTTTACGAAATTATTTATGTAAAAATTCTCCATGATAATGTTTGTTATTAAAAATTTGCGTCGAATTTAAATTTTTCGATTACGTAAATCGATTAAAAAATGACTCTATTTAACGATTATTGGTATCGCGTGAATACATATTCAAAAAAGTAAATCATTCATATTATCCCCGCTGCCCCACTTTATCTCCCGACGTTTTCCTTACGTTTTCCTTACGGCGAATTTTAATTAGAAATAGAAAAAAATTAGATATATATCTTCTATATATATATTTCTCTAAACATATAACAATGCGGCATCGTCGCGAAGCGACGATTCTACGAATTTAAAAAATAAATGCAAGATCGGAAGACACCAGTTATACACATCTTTTATTCCTCTTTAATATGCACTATCAAAATGTGAGATTGTACCGTGTTATCATATATTAAAGTGGATTTATAAATTAAGATTTTAAATTAATTCGCCTCGAATATTCAATAGGTGGCGTTTTTAATAACATTATTTTCATCCAATGAGATTCATGGTTACAAGTAATCTCGTACGAGATAATTTCGTACCACTTATTTAGTAATCTCGTACGACGTACGTTAAGAGTGATTTTAAACATGCTATTGGTTATCGATTCCTTACCGGCATTTGGAACATCAAAATATGAGTATAGAGAATACACACATTTTTTTTTTTTAATTTAGGTCAATATTGTACATGCGCCAGGCTGGTCAAATTTAACAACATTTAACATGGGAATAGATAGGAGAATACCAAAAAAACATAAATATGCATATTTTTCACAGTTATAATTAAGCTACAATCATGACATTTTCAGAATATGTGTAATGTGTATAGTTCCTTTGAATATTATAAATTCATAACAAAATTAATTTTATTTCTAGGATTTTTTTTTAAATTATAGGATTTTCCAGAATTTTTTTTGACCTCTCATAATTGTGTACAGAATTGTTATATTTTATCAATTTATATTATATATAACAAAATAAAACAATTAATTAATCACTATATATTACAATTTGGCCGAAAAAATAATAACTACCCTGGTATTTCTTTAATTTTGTTAAAAATCATCAAAAAATGACCATTTTTTCTGTGGATTGGTACCTTTACACATTTTAAGATTTTTTTTTTTTTTTTTTTCTACTTCATCTTAAGATGTTATATTTTAACGTACAAGTATTATAAATTTTAAAAAATAACTCTTTATAATTTTAATAAATAGTCAAAGTGGCCTAATTTTTAGAAAATTTGTATATATATAAAATTTAATTTATTGTTTAAATTAATTATCTAATAACTAATATTGTAATTAGGGATACTATAGATAATATTTACTATATATTAATGTTATCTATTAGAAGAATATAGTATTTTAAAAAAGTACTCATTATTATATATATACCCATTACAATACAATACAAATAAAATGTACAGAATTAAAATAAATGTCCTCAAGGACATTTATTTATAAACATATACAATACAATTACATAGGAATAACGACATTTCGAGATTTTTTTTTTTTAAATAATTTTGTTTTTTAAAACCTCCGGCGCACCACCAATAATGAACCAAAATGAATATGGTTTAATACAATAGTATCATGAGCATCATATCTATAGAATCTACTATGCCGGTTTAGGATCTTTAACATTAAATCACTCTTAACGTACGTCGTACGTTGTACAACTTATTAAATTTAATTTATTTCATAATTATATAGTTCTTATACGAATATATATAACTTATATTATAGAGAGACGAGATGCTCCTATAGGGCTAACTCCGATAGGGCTAATTAATATAGGGCTAACTCCGATAGGGCTAATTCAGATAGGGATAACTCGATAGTGGTAACTCATATAGGGTTAATTCAAATAGAGCTAACTCCGATAGAGCTAATTCAGATAGGGCTAACTCAGATAGGGCTAAATAACATAGGGCTAACTCTGATAGGGCTAATTCATATAGGGATAACTCCGATAGTGCTACCTCGGATAGGGCTAATTCAGAATGAGCTAACTCCGATAGGGCTAATTCAGATATAGATAACTCAGATAGGGCTAATTAATATAGGGCTAACTCCGATAGGGCTAATTCAGATAAGAATAATTCCGATAGTGCTAACTTAGATAGGGATGATTCAAATAGAGCTAACTCCGATAGGGCTAATTAAGATAGGGCTAACTCCGATAGATCTAATTCAGATAGTGCTAACTCAGATAGGGATGATTCAAATAGAGCTAACTCCGATAGGGCTAATTCAGATATGGCTAACTCATATAGGGCTAACTCAGATAGGGCTAATGTAGATAGGGCTAATTCAGATATGGCTAACTCAGATATGGATAATTCAGATAGGGTTAATTCATATAGAGCTAACTACGATAGGGCTAATTCAGATATGGCTAACTCAGATAGGGCTACTTCAGATATAGCTAACTCCGATATGTCTAATTCAGATATGGCTAACTCAGATAGGGCTAATTCAGATAGATCTAATTCGATAGGGCTACTTCAGATATAGCTAACTCCGATATGTCTAATTCAGATATGGCTAACTCAGATAGGGCTAATTCAGATAGGGCTAACTACGATAGGACTAATTCAGATAGGGTTAATTCGATAGGGCTAATTCAGATATGGCTAACTCAGATAGGGCTAATTCATATAGGGCCAACTCCTTAAGGCTAACTACGATAATAATGATTCAGATAGGGCTAACTCAGATAGGTCTAATTCAGATAGGGCTAACTCATATAGGGCTAATTCAGATATGGCTAACTCAGATATGGATAATTCAGATAGGGTTAATTCATATAGAGCTAACTACGATAGGGCTAATTCAGATAGGGCTAACTCAGATAGGGCTACTTCAGATATAGCTAACTCCGATATGTCTAATTCAGATATGGCTAACTCAGATAGGGCTAATTCAGATAGGGCTAACTACGATAGGAATAATTCAGATAGGGTTAATTCAGATATGGATAATTCAGATAGGGTTAATTCATATAGAGCTAACTACGATAGGGCTAATTCAGATAGGGCTAACTCAGATAGGGCTACTTCAGATATAGCTAACTTCGATATGTCTAATTCAGATATGGCTAACTCAGATAGGGTTGACTACGATAGGACTAATTCAGATAGGGTTAATTAATATAGGGCTAACTCCGATATGGCTAACTCCGATATGGCTAACTCCGATAGGGCTAATTCAGATAGGGCTAACATGATAGGACAAATTCAGATAGTGCTAACTACGATAGGGATAATTCAGATATGGCTAACTCATATAGGGCTAATTCAGATAGGGCTGACTCAGATAGGGCTGATTCAGATAGATCTAATTCGATAGGGCTAATTCAGATAAGGCTAATTCAGATAGGGCTAATTCATATAGGGCCAAATCCTTAAGGCTAACTACGATAATAATTATTCAGATAGGGCTAACTCAGATAGGTATAATTCAGATAGGGCTAACTCATATAGGGCTAATTCAGATAGGGTTAACTACGATAGGGTTAATTTAGATAGGGCTAAATCCGATAGGGCTAATTCAGATAGGGCGAACTCCGATAGGGCTAACTCCCATTTATTATGTATATTATATTAATTTCTCAATATTTGTTTTTTATAACATAATTAATTTAAATCAAATAAATACTATATTTCTTATTTATAAAATACACCTAGATCATGCAATTTTCTAATAATAACTCATAATTCTCAACTATCCGCATATACACCGGGCCAAAACTGCTAGTCTATATATATATATATATATATTTCTCTAAACATACTTTAATTGAGTAGTGCGCGGCGGGCTCGTACGCCGAGGCCGCAGGCCGAGCCGTCCCTCGTCCCCTCCTCAACGTTAACGGATAGGAAAATAATTTTTTTAAATTGAGGTGTGATTTTTTTTCAAAATTTTTCAAAATCTCTTTCCCATAAAAGTCTTTTTCCGTAAAAAATCTCAACAAAGTGTATACTTAAATTCAAATAATGCTCGATTTGAAATTTTTTTTGCCAATGTATATATATGAGATTAGCTACCCGAAATATATTTAGGAATACATAGTATGCGCACACTCATTTTCATCTACGGGCAATATTTCTGGTAGTATTTTGGGTTTTTATCGTTAAAATTTAATATATAATATTTTATATAAATTCAAATAATTAAAATTCGCGAACGCGAGATCCATTTTCCGTAAGGAAAACGTCAGGTGATAAAGTGGGGGAGCGGGGTTAACATGAATGATTTACTTTTTTGAATATGTATTCGCGCGATACCAATAATCGTTAAATAGTGTCATTTTTTAATCGATTTACGTAATCGAAAAATTTAAATTCGTCGCAAATTTTTAATAACAAACTTTATCGTTGAGAATTTTATCGTAAAAATGAGTTTCTTTAATTTCGAATACATTACGTAGATTTACGAAATCGTACTTCCGGTTTGAATATCGAAATAAAAATTGTTACATCGGAATTTATTTACCCGTATTATTGAGAAAAAGTTCACGAACGAGTAAAATAGAGTTAATATTTTTTAAGTCACGAGTTTATATTATTTCCTATCTACGCCATGTAAATATAAATTATACGGTGATGTGAAAAATCAAAATCTACAATATTTATTCGATTTCAATAATTTTAACTTTATTAAATAGATAATTAAAATAGAATATAATTTTATAAATTGTGACTTCTTATAAGATAGACATAATTATAATATCTATAGATTACATACAACTATTAATAATATGATTATATATATATATATATATATATATATATATATATATATACATTAGTGCTGTAAAATTATTAATTATTAATTACAGTATTATAGTATTTTAATAATTATTAATTATTCAATTCTAATGTACTCATTAATAATTATTTATCAATAATTATTATTTTTTATATATTATTTTAATAATTATATATCAATACTTATTATTAATTAACAATTAATTATATATTATTAATTATATATTATTTAAATAATTATTCAATTTTAATTTACTAATTAATAATTATTTATCAATACTTATTATTAACTAATAAAAATAAATTATATATTATTAATTAATAATTATTTATCAATACTTATTATTAATTAATAACAATTAATTTTATATTATAAATTATTAATTATATATTATTTTAATAATTATTCAATTCTTATTTACTGATTATTAATTCTTTACCAATACTTATTATTAATTAATAACAATTAATTGTATATTAATAATTATTAATTATATATTATTTTAATAATTATTCAATTTTAATTTACTAATTAATAATTATTTATCAATAATTATTATTAACTAATAACAATTAATTATATATTATTTTAATAATTATTCAATTCTAATTTATTAATTAATAATTATTTATCAATAATTATTATTAAGTAATACTAATTAATTGTATATTATTAATTATTAATTATATATTATTTTAATAATTATTCAATTATAATTTACTAATTATATATTATTTTAATAATTATTCAATTATAATTTACTAATTAATAATTATTTATCAATACTTATTATTAATTAATAACACTTAATTATATATTAATAATTATTAATTATATATTATCTTAATAATTATTTATCAATAATAATTTGTTAGTAATAATAATTAATTGTATATTAGTAATTATTATTTATATATTATTCTAATAATTATTACGCGCTAAGTTAGGTGAATATTATTATATTTAACTTATGACTCACGAAACATGAATAATGCTCATAAGATAATTTACTATGCACACAGTAATCTAGGTCAGCAAGGGTTTATAATTATACAATGCTTGCTTGATTACTATGCATTTATATTCACATATAAAAACATGTGTACGATGTACATACACATATATGCATGTAACCATATATGGTATATTAAGTATATAATATACAAATAAATATTATACTATGTATACTATTATTCAATTATAATTATTAAGTAATAATAATTAATTGTATATTATTAATTATTATTTATATATTATTCTAATAATTATTCAATTATAATTTACAAATTAATAATTATTTATCAATACGTATTATTAATTAATAACACTTAATTATATATTAATAATTATTAATTATATATTATCTTAATAATTATTAGTATAGTATTTTAAATTGTACAGCATTAATATACATATATATATATACGATGTATTAAGTATCACTATATACCAGTATACCGCCACTTAATTATTGTAAATAAAATATATTTTAAAACTTTGAAAAATGTTTAACAATATTCTTTAAGGGCATCCTAGTTTCATCAAAATAACGCCCATATTTACATGTAAATATATAGGAAAACGCTATTTTCGATAAAATCATAAAAAAATCTAATTTCATGAATATGTTCAAGATCATCTCCGTTACCGCCCTAGACGTCCTCCGTATGCTAAAATTAATATACAATTTATAATTTCAGGATAATTAAGATTATCAGTAGTTTTCTTCCTGCTTGGCTAGATGAATATCTTCATGAATATGTTCAAGATCATCTCCGTTACCGTCCTAGACGTCCTCCGTATGCATAGTGATCTCCTCCGGTATCGTCTTCGTGAATGCCATGTATCTAAACTTGTTTGCTAGCTTCTAGTCCGACAAATTGAATATTCAAGGTACAGAAGTTAGTATTTAATGTATACATCCATACATATATATATATATATATATATATATATATATATATATATACTTATATAACTATACATAGTACGTGCAATGCATACGTCGTGCATGTATGTGTGTTTAATTATGTAAAATCTATATATAAACTATTACCGGCCTTTGTCTAATTTTAATCCCCTGATGACCTAGATTAATATACAATATGATGCAATATAGTCACAGAACTAGAGAGACAGTTTCTCTCTAGCTCTATGAATATAGTACACATGTTAAATATTGTTATGTTGATATAATTATATTCGTATATATATTTAGTATTAGGTGTACATGATATGCCTAAGTGTATATAAATTCGCATATATGTAAGTTATAGTATAAAATGACGACCTTGCCATTACCAATGATGCCCTCATCTTCACCCCTGATTCCTGTAATAGTCACACCTCTACCTAAAACCACCATTGGTTCAACATACACCTATATTCAGTTGTAAATTACCTCCTACACACGATGTTCATTTATAAAGTATGCCGCCCGTCATGTATAGCCATATATACATATATATATATATATATATATATATATATATATATATATATATATATCATGTTGCTATCCGTAATGGACCAGTCTGTACAGCTTAGCATAATGGAACGTTCCATATTATGCTAACGAACTAGATATCGGACGTCCCATTATGTAACATGTTTACTGCTTTAGGAATTAGGTTGACGCACGCACTGCGTGTGTGCCTAGGGAACGCATATCTCCCTGATTGGCTAAGGGATAAATGTACCACGCGATACCTTGCACCTGTTTGCACCTGTATGGTTCAGCTAGTCTATTATTCATTATATACAATAGTTACAGTATACATATATACATATGATTGTGTCATCATAATTGATTTATATTAATATACAATTTATAATTTCAGAATAAACAAGATGATCTTCCTGCTTGGCTATGGTGAATATCTCCATGAATATGTTAAAGATCATCTCTAGGATCCGGTATCGTCTTCGTGAATTTCGTATATATATATATTTATCTGGAATTATACACTGTGCTATTTAATGAACATAAACTTCTATATTCGCATACTATATACTATATATGTATATTATAATCATATATGATCATATATGTATACATACTTATATTATTATCATTATAAATATATCCTTGCATTCCCAGTTTATTATTATATATATATTATTCACGTGTTATATCATATCCGTATTTTGTGTATTGTTCCTTGTAATAAATGAATGAATTGTTTTACGTTTCTTTTTTATCGTGTATGGGTAAAAATATACGTTCCACTAGGTGTTTATTTATGGGTAAAAATATACGTTCCACTAGGTGTTTATTAAGGGTAAAAATATACGTTCCACTAGGTGTTTAATCATGGGTACAAATATACGTTCCAATAGGTGTTTATTAAGGGTGAAAATATACGTTCCACTAGGTGTTTAATCATGGGTAAAAATATACGTTCCACTAAGTGTTATTTATGGGTAAAAATATACGTTCCACTAGGTGTTTATTTATGGGTCAAATAATACGTTTCACTATTGATTTTTTGTATGTAAAAGGAAACCGTTTATCAGCTCACAAACTACCTATGATTCGACCACCTAGTGGAACATATTATTTGACCTATAATGTTACGTTGCGGCAACTAGATTCTGGTTGATTGGGTATGTTTAATATTCTTCGAGCTACGGCAGAAATAGTGAACAATATATGTTTTTAGAGTCTATTTGACCGACTTCCGGTAATATTTTCGTATAAATTATGGATTCATCAGATTAGGAGTACGAAAATACATGTAACAAAATCAGAAAAATCATGAAAATATGAATAATATGGTTTCCATCTCTGTTTTAATATTTCGACAAATATCATTATATATAATCAAAGAAATAAATATAGATTTATAAAATTTTTTTTTTTCTAAAATCTATTCTATAATTATATATGCATTACTTCCCGCGAGAACCTATATAAGTATAGGTTTGTGTTGTGGTTAGGTTGGGTTAAGTTTTAATATTCGTAGGTTTTTTTAGCTGCATTACTTCCCGAGTGAGCCTATAAAAGAATATTTATTTATATTGTTATGTTCACAGTTGTGGTTAGGTTGGATTAAGTTTTAATATTGGTAGGTTTTTTTTAGCTGCATTACTTCCCGAGTGAGCCTATAAAAGAATATTTATTTATATTGTTATTTTCACAGTTGTGGTTAGGTTGGGTTTAGTTTTAATTTGTGTAGGTTTTTTTTAGCTGCATTACTTCCCGAGTGAGCCTATAAAAGTATATTTTCACAGTTGTGGTTAGGTTGGGTTAAGTTTTAATTTGTTTAGGTTTTTTAAGATGCATTACTTCCCGAGTTAGCCTATAAAAGCATATTGATATATGTGTGTGTGTGGTCATTCATATGTTTAGTTTATGTTATTTTCGATGTTGTGGTTAGGTTGGATTAAGTTTTAATTTGTGTAGGTTTTTAGGCTGCATTACTTCCCGAGTAGGCTTATAAAAGCATATTTATTTATAATGTTATTGTCACTGTTGTATTTAGGTTGAGTTAAGTTTTAATTTGTGTATGTTTTTTTAGCTGCATTACTTCCCGAGTGAGCTTATAAAATAATATTTATTTATATTTGTATTTTCAAAGTTTTGATTAGGTTGGGTTAAGTTTTAATATTGGGTGGGTTTTTTTAGCTGCATTACTTCCAGAGTGAACCTACGAGTATATTTTCACTGTTGTAGTTAGGTTGGGTTAAGTTTTAATATCGGTAGTTTGTTTTAGCTACATTACTTCCCGAGTGAGCCCTACAAAGGCATATTTAATTATATTATTATTTTCACTGTTGTGGTTAGATTGGGATACGTTTTAATTTCTGTTGGTTTATTGTAGCTGCATTACTTCCAGAGTGAACCTATAAAAGCATATTTATTTATATTGTTATTTTCATGGAATGCCTACAACGTGTAAACGCATATGTTCACGTTTATTCGAACGTACTCGACCAAGAAGTGCCGGAATACAATCTACGAATCGTCGATAAGGCAGTAACAGCTGGATAGCATCGTGGTCGATTCAATGCACAGGTTGACGCGGATGAAATTACCGTTATATTCGACACGGACAAAGTTAAGTTTCGTGATTTAATACTCAACTTAAAATGCGAAGTTTTGTTTTAATAAATACAGTATGAATGAATAAATGAATTCAGTTTATAATGATGTCTAAGGAGAATCAGTGAAAGCGGTGAGCTTTTTTAATTCGATATCTCCTAACAGTAGTGTAATGTCATATTTCATCAACTTCATTTGGATAAAATACAATAAAATTACATAAAAATAGATATTAAAATAAACAATAAAACAAAACTAAAACAAAATATAAAAGAAAGAATAAAACAAAACTAAAACAAATATTTGATTCCCATGTTAGCATCCAAAACAAAGTATAAAATATAATTAATACATTTTTCATAATTGTAATATAATATTTATAAAGAATCTAAATATTTTTATCACATATTTTATGTCAATTTTAATAATATTGATATATATATATATATATATATATATTTGTAGGTTACTATAGGTTATTAATACTGTTTATAATTGTTTTAATTCTAATACTGTTTTTTATTATTTTAATACTTTTAATTTTTAATACTGTTTAGTTTTTTTTTATTTTTATTAGTTATGTAAAGTTAAATATATAAAACGTAAAATTTGAAAAATAAATATAAAATAGTTTTGATAAATAGTAATTTTAAAATTTTTTAAACATCTAATACTGTTTTTTTTATGTTTTTAATACTTCTAATTTGTAATACTGTTTTTTTTTATTTTTTGTGTTTAGTTATATGATGTAAAATATATAAAAATGTAAAATATGTAAAAATGTAAAATTTATATGGAGAAATACCTATTTAATACTGATTTTTTAATAAAGTTTTATAATATAAAATAGTTGTTTAATTTACAATATAATATTAGAAGAAATAATATATTTTTAATATTATTAAACATAACACATAAGTGTTATATTTTATATTGGTTAACGAAAAACAATTTCATAACTTTTTTTAATTTATTTATATTTGTTATTTTATTTTTTTTAAGAATATTACCAAATATTATATCATTATAATACTTTATACCTTTGAAGAATATTGTATTTTGGTATTTTGTAATTTTCCTTAATGGTAAAAATGAATTTATCATTACGTTTATTTAATGTAAAATATTCATTAAAATCAATTTTGTAATTTTTATTTAGCAATTTATAAATTAATATAATATTTCTAAACATCACCAGATCATTTAATTTCAGAATATTATTACTAATAAATAATTCAGATGTATTTGATAATCTGATTAAAGGTAATAGATTTAAATTTAAGATTTTTTTGTTAATAATTCTGATAATTTTTTTTTGCAATAACATAATAATATTTATATTTGATTTATAGGTATTTCCCCATATTTCTATGCCATAAGAAATATTAGATAAAAAAAAGAGTTATATAATAAAATCATATTTTCAGTACTTAAAAACGAAACTTTTTTCATAAAATATATTATTGATGATAATTTATTAGCTAGATATTCTATAAGTTTTTTAAAAGTTAAATGTTGATCTAAAATTAATCCTCGTAATTTGTAGCTACCTACAATTTCAATTTTAGAATTTCCAATATATATATATCTTTTAATATTCTAGCATTCATAAAAGGTAAAATTGTTGTTTTTTCAATATTCAGTTTTAGTTTATTGATATTGAACCAATATACTAATTTATCGATATACAATTGTAGGTATTTAGTTAATAATTCATTGTTGTCTACATATATTGTAAGTGATGTATCATCTGCATATAAGTTTAGATTAATATTGACTGCATCTTTCAAAATAGTTGGCATATCATTAATAAATAATATAAAAAAAAGAGGCCCAAGAACTGATTCTTGGGGTACTCCATATTCTATACAATCCTTCGATGATAATGAATTATTTATTCTTGTAACAATATATCTTTTATATAAATAACTTTTTAAAAATATTTTCATTTTACCTTTGAATCCATACTATTCTAATTTATCAATTAATATATTATGATCTACGACATCACAAGCTTTTTTAAGATCTAAAAATATTGTTGCTACTTTTTTATTATTATTAGTATTTTTTAAAATAAAATGTTGTATATTTATTAATGATAAAGTTGTATTGGAGTTTGGTATGAAGCCATATTGATTATTATTAATTATATTATTTTTATGTATACAATTTGATAGTCTATATATGATTTTTTCGAATATTTTACTTATTTGTGGTAATAAAGAAATAGGTCTATAATTAGTTATTAATTGGAAATTATTATTTTTATATATTGGTTTAATTATTGCATCTTTCATATTATCCGGATATATTGATTTATCAATGCATAAATTAAATAAATGATTAAGTGGAATCAATATTTCATATATAATTTCTTTTATTAAATACATATTATAATTATTTATATCTTTTGAGTTTTTTGACTTCATACTATCTGCTACATTAATAATTTCATTATTTGTTATTGGTAAAAAATAAAAACTTTTAGAATAATTTGTTAAAAATTGTTTAAAACTATTTTTTTCTGATGAAATTTCAATAGAATTATTTATGGTTTTTCCTATTGTTGCAAAATACTTATTAAAACAATTGCATTGATCTATTTCATCATATATTTCAATATCCTTACAAATAAATATAGATGGATACTCATTTTCTTTTCTTTTTATTAATTTATTAATTATTTTCCAATTGTCTTTTTGTTTATTATGTGAAAAAAGTTGCTTATAGTAATTATTTTTATCGTGTTTTATATTTTTCTTGATTTTATTCTTTAATTTTTTATATCTATTTAGTATAGACATGCAATTAGTAGATTTATACAAACTGAATAATTTATTTTTCTTTTTTATTGCATTCTTTAATTTATTAGTTAGCCAAGGATTATACGGGGTAGTTGGCTTTTTTTTTAATTAAAGGACAATTTTTGTTGACTATATCATTTAAAATATTAATAAAATTATTATAACATATAGAAGGATCTGTCATTTCCGATAATACTATTTGCCAGTTTATATTTATAAAATCATTTTTAAAATATTCAATATTTTGTTGATTAAAATTTCTAATATACATCACTTTATTATCACATTTTTTAACCCGAGAAAATGATGTAAATATAAAAAAAAAATACAATGATCTGTTATATCAGTATCAATGGTTCCATTATTTGTTATATGATCATTATTAGAAAGTATATTATCAATAGTTGAGTTGGAATAATAAGTCGGTATTGTTATATTAGCTGTTAGTCCTAATTGTGTTAGTATATATTTAAAATTATTAGAAATTAATGAACATTTTGATAAATCTATATTAAAATCACCACATATATATATTTCATTATTTAAAAATTTGGAATATATATATTACAAATATAGCAACACCCCCACCTCTTTTTTTAATTTTTAGTGTACGATTATTTAAAAATATATTATAATTATTAAAATATATTGACGGGTCATCAGTATTTATTAACCAAGTTTCAGTAAGAATTATTATATCTGGTTTATTATATAAAGTATCAAGTAATATTAAAAAGTTATTAATATTTTTATTAAAACTCCTTATATTAAATATAATGACTGATATATCTGTATTCAAATTATATGTAATTCTATTATAATCTTTAATATTATAATTATGGCAAATCATTATTGATTGATTGATAATTTATTTAAGCAAATACATAGCCGAAAATATAATCGAAAGTATAAAGTATAAATATTTGCTAACGATAACATACGTTATAGAAATAAACAAAGAATAATACGAAATTAAAAAATTAAAAAAATTAAAACGTTTTACAGTTACCGTAAAAATAAACGAAAAACAATCGAAAGTAGAAATAAATCATATAGTAAAAATAAACGAAAAATGACCGAAATAGAAATAAAAGATAGCGTAAAAATAATCGAAAATAGAAATAAAATACATTATTTTGTAAGTGGCATCGAAATATTCAATTTCTACTTTAACTTTATAGAATTCCTCTTACACTGTTTTAGTAATACATTATTAGTTTCACTAATTATATTAAATTTTATCATTTTGAAAGTATTGTTAATAAATTTAACTTTATATACAATTGTATCAGATGATTTATCTTTTGCTTCTGATAATAATTTCTTTTGTGTATTTAATTGATTTTTATCAAATTCATATGATATTCCAATTTTATTATAAATTGTATTTTTTAATCTAAAAGCATTATCTAAAATATCGATTTTTTCATTTTCCGTGTTCAGTATTATTTGTATAGGTCTAACTTTATATGCATGTACTGGTTTATCAATATCGATTTTTCCTATTCTATGCATTTTATAATTTTAATAGACGAAATTGTTTCAAGTATATTAGATACTGTTTTAAATTCTTCGTCATATTTAGTTTTTTTTTATCATCATGAATTATTTCTTTTACATTATGTAATATAATTGTTTTACTATGTGCATTTATTTCATTCATTGATTTTAAATTATTTGATACTGCATCATTAATTGTATTTTTAATATTATTTTCTAATTCAGTATTTACAATATCAGCATATGATTTAACGTTATCCTTTATATTAATAGTATTCAAATTAGAAATTTTTTCTTCAAGATTATTTACTGTGTTTTTTAATTCATTAATTATTTTATTATTTTCTTCTAATACAAATTTTATGTCATTATCAAATAATTCCTTAATGTAATTTTTAATTGACTCTGATAATTCTAAGTTAGTCATTCTATTTGCCATTATGTGTGTTATATTTGATATTTTATATTATACGAAATAATATACATATATAAACATTCTACCAAGGTATACACATTTATATATGTATATCCATTTTATATATATATAACTAATTATTAGTTACTAATAAATAAATTAACTATAACTTATTACCCATATATATTAGTTATGTATACATAATATTATAAGTTAACTATATTATTAGGAATACATATAGTAAGACTACTATTTGATATTTAATATTATAAATGTATTGTTTGTATAAATGTAAATATATAAATATCGACTTATCTGATTTTATTCACGGATGAGCGCGCGCGCAAAAACACGTCTTTACGCTTTGAATGCTAACACAAGAATGAAATTATCATTGTTTTTTTTTCATTAAAATAAAAAAAAAATAAATAACGGCCTACTGACTGCTAGAAAACATTATATACAAATCTAAAAAAGACCCAATGGTCTCAACTAACCCATTACACCCACACCTAAAATAGTCGCATTCACGGGCAACGCCGGCCACCCACCCTAGTATATATATATATATATATATATATATATATATATATATATATATATATATATTAGACGAAAAATGATTAGAAAATTAAATATATTTACTATATTATTTCAATATAAATAATGTATCATAACAGTATACTGTTACGGATATCACCTTCACATATATGTTCGATATATCGAACAGATATGTGAAGGTGATATCGTGTATGTCTATACATCATGTGACCCCTACAACAAGCATGTCATGTAATTAAGTAATTATGTAATTAATTACACACATACATTGGAGGTAATTAGTGTTGAAGGTCACGCTGTGAAGGTCACGTGGCATATTATTACGTCATATGTATATTTATAGTATACATAATGTATAATAAATTGTATACTGACAATTAAGGTATATCGACATTTGTGTTAAGATTATATCTATCTATATAACATTTAATGTCGACTTAATATCGACTTAATATCATTAATATCATTACTTCCGGAGTTGTGTCATATGTATATCATATGTGACTCGAGAGTATGTTAACATGTGTCTAATATAGGGGAGGGTGGGGTTATATGACCATGTTTTTGTATAAAGTTCTATCATTGTAGTAATAATACATTTTTCTTAATTATTTAAATTGTGTTGCATAATATATGATATTATTTAACTAATATATCACTTTTAGATATAAGGAATACTTATAAGATTTCATAATTACAATAAATAAAAAAAAATAAAAAAGTTCATTCAACCCCAAAGGCGGGGTTGAATGAACATACCCTGTTTTACTTATTTAATTGCTCTTGTCGACAAGATGATCATGATAGTGATCAAGGTCATGATAGATGATCATGATCATGATAGTTTTATCACGTATTCTATCAGTTTGTTGAGTATAGTTTCTCATTTTTGATTTCTAGAAATAATATTTAAATAATTATTATGAATTAGTAATTGATCCTCATTTAAATTAATTTAATTAATTATATTGATATATAATTAATCATTACTTATTTATATTCGGATCATTAAATATATATTATAATATTATAATAATATTAATATTATAATATTATAATATTATATTAAAAATATTAACATATGATATTTGTTTGATTGAACAATGTTCATATAACCCCATTTTTAGTGGTTCACTCAACCCCATATCAAATTTTATTATTAATTGATAACATTTAAATATTTTATTTAAAATTTAAAATATATTTTTATATTAATATTAAGTTAATTATATATTAAAATCATATATATAATATGAAAATAATCAAATAATTATTATAGAAGTTATAACAATTATTAACATATTACCTTGTCTGGAATTTTTACTTTTGAGCGTACTTTATTGGCAAACATTTTTATTTTTATTTTTTTTATTAAAAATGATACTTCCGCAACTGTATTACTTATAGATGACAATACTAGTTCATGTTATTGTTAATATACACAGTTATTGTTAATATATAATGCATTAATATTTGTTTTATATTAATGTATATATTATAATATATATATATATATATAACATATATGTTACTATATAATTAATGATAATATAGGCATTGATGGTGAAGTGTAAATATCTGTATTGTGGTTATCATTTAGCAGGAAATAAAATAATACAAGATAAATCAGAAATGTGAAACCATTCAATCCAATCAGATGGATATATGACATATAAGGATAAATAAATAAATAATATTTATAAATATATTTGTAGAATTATTATTGTTTAACTATTACACTATAATAAGTTTAACCGCGATGCGAGCGAATCGTATATAATGAATATTACTTATAGCGTCAATAATATAAACTGCAACTATAATTTTGTAAATATACATAGGTATATATATGTATATAAATCTAATATAGACTGTATTCATGTTATACAAAAAAAAGTATTAAAATTAGTTTTTTCTAAACCTATAGATTTTAGTTCAAAAAAATTATTTATTGATCATAAGTTATTAAATATCTTTGATTTGTGTAAATATAAAACACTAATATTTATGCATAGAATATATTATAAAACTTGTAGTCCAAGTATTTATAAACATTATAAAAGAATCACTAAAAAAAAAATTAATACAAGAAGTACTTTTGATTTCATTCAACCTTATAATAAATATAACTATATGAATAATTCTTTAATGTCATATGGACCAAGACTTTGGAATGAATTAAATATTGATAAAAGAAAATTAGTATCTATTTCCCTTTTCAGTAATAATATTTTAAATTATTTGTTAACCTTGTGATTTTTTAATCTACTATTATTTTTCTACTTCAAATTATATTTTAACATTTTTTTATTTTTAATAAGTTTACTATTTTTAATAAATGTTATCTTTACTCAGACTTTTACATTGATTTCTCCTTTTTATCCATATTTTATACTATAATTACGCTTTTATATAATATTATATACTATTTTTAATACATTTTATCTTTACTCAGACTTTTACATTTTACATTTTTACATTAATTTCTTCTTTTTTCCATATTTTATACTATAACTACTCTTCGACTTATGAAAACTATCTAAATATTTTTTACTTTGTGTAGATAATTTATAAATTTATTTGTGAATATTTGCCAAACATATATGTATTATTCTTTATATTAAATTTTCATATATTTACTCTTCTTAACCTTTCTTGTCTGTTTTTAGTTTTTTAGTCGTTTTAGTTTTCTTAATGTTTATTTTGTTTATTTTTATATATTATATGATGATTTTTGATAATTTTTTCAAGTCCTTCATAAGTACAATTATTTGATCTTATTCATAATTAGATTTAGTGTAAACAGGAAGTCAACTTAGATATAACATTATGTTATATATAGTTTATTCTTTTTTTTCAGGAATCTATTATTCCAATTATAATTGTACTTTTTATGACTTGTCAAAATAATAAAGGGTAATTGTCTCGATAAGCTCAGCTTCTACAATTACCCGGTTGTTAAAACCAAATCTGATAATAATAATAAAAAAAAAAATAATATGTAAAATATATATGTAAAATTTACATATAGGGGAAAGTAACCGAATATACGTATTCGTCTAGTGTTCGAATGCGGACACTCTCGGTATCTCAGAAACCATAAATCATACAACAAAAATTGTGATGAATAAAATATTCATAATTATATAAATAGTCTAAAATAGTATTTTTATAACAATGTACTACCAAAACTGATATATCAGTTTTGGTATATATATTTTTGATATATATATATATATATATATCAGTTTTTATTTAATTATACTATATATATAGTTATGTATGTCATATATGAATTATAACATATAGGGAGATAATGTATACGCGTATACCTATATACCAGGGCCCGGTTGCTCCGATAAAATAAAATTGGCTTACGCCTATCCTACGCTTATTTTTCGATATTGAGTTGTTCCGATGAAAAATAAATCGCGCAGCTGCGCGTTATTAAGGCGAAAATAGTCGCCGTAGACCTCCATAGGGAAATCTGTGACCAGTTGTTCCTATGTTCTAAAGCGTAAAATGATGAAAATGCTAAGCTAAAGTCATCGAGTTGTTCCGACATATAAATACGCAGCGTTTATTTTACCTATTTCTTAAGGACAACTAATAGCTGGCGTTAGCTAAATATTGCATACAATATTTTGCTTATTTCCCATTTTATTCCTAATTTAATTGTATTGTAGTATGTATTAGTATTTACACAATTATAATAATTATATAAATATATAATTATTATAATAATATAATTACAAATATTATCGAGTATAACCCAAGATAATATACAATAAACTATAGAATCTATCTTTAAAATAATTACAATATATTCAGAATATCATATTCAATATAAACTACGAAAAATTAATTAATATACTACTTATACTGTACTTATATTAAAGTATAAATATAAATTTATATTTATGACAGATATTAATTGATTAATCGATCCTATTAATCGAAATAAATGAGGCTAGCCTATTTTTATATTTACTGAATTCAGAAAAGAATAATTTATTTTTAGTTGGGGATTTTAATGTTAATATTTTAGATGTTAATAATAATTATAATAAACATTTTATAAATACAATTTATAGTATGGGATGTTTTCCTTTAGTAACCAGATCAACAAGATATGGAAATACTATAAATTCATTAATAGATAATATATATTGTAATGTTAATGAAAAACCCATAAGTAACGGTATTATAATTAGTGACATTAGTGACCTAGTACCTATTAGTGACATTAGTACCTATTTATGTTATATATGATAATAATAATAAAAAAATGAAAATATACTTTATAACAACACTATATAACAATAGATTAACAATATATAAAATACAATTGATTTCATCGTCAGAATATTGAATTTAATGTCATGATCCACATTACTAATACATTTATATTATAATATATAGTTAATAATGTAGTAATAGTAATACATAAGTAGTGACATGTCCTTCTTGTATTGTATCATTACAGTAACATGATATATAAAATAAATGTATAATGTATGTAATGTATAAGCTACGTCGACCGTCTACCAACTTAATTCTACTTTTGTATAACCGCAGCCAAAATATAACCATGGAAATATATTTAAATAATTATATATTTATTCATATTTATTAATATTTTTTAATGGAAATAATAATAATATTTGATAATTTAAATATTATATATATATATACATAGTGAGCTATAAATATATATATATATTTATACAGCATTATGTTTATATATAAAATTAATATAAATATCTATTTATAGGAAAGAGAATGAGAAAACTAGATATTCAAATTGGAAGAGAGCCTTGCAAACCAGAGATACATCATTACTCTCTTAACTAGAAAAGTTATAACAAATTAATTGTTCATTAGTCCGGTTGAATTAGAAATATAATTGCTGAACATGAATATAACATTAAAAGACGAGGCATCATATTTAGAATATGTTAGTAGGTTATATATTATATTTTTTATAAATAAGTATATATTATAATTCTACTATTTAATTATAGCTGAACTACTTAATGCAAATTATACAGACCACTCTTGGGTTTACAGTATCAAGATATATGTACATTATTGCTAAACGATTTCTCTGGACAACTATGACTAAATCTGTATTGTTTACCAAATATAACAAGTGTGTCATTTGATTGTGTGTTAGTATTTATTTTGTATTTGCTTATGTTATCTCCACACACATACACACATACATACACCTATAGGTGTATATACATATATATATATGTATACATACATACATCATAAACATGCATACATACAAACACATTAACATACATAAAAACATAGACACACACAAACACATCTATTATATTTAATTTATTATTTGTTTTATTTAATTTTTTATAATTATGTTCTATTTTGTATCATATTTACAATTAGTTCATCTATTAAATGGTTGTTATCTAGATCATTCAAATAGGTCTTCTATGTCAACTTGGATTTTAATACAAAATCAGATATTATTACTATATTATATAAATATTATTTATTTTACAGAATTTAAATATATATAAATAATTATAAAAAATTCAGAATCTGTTATGCAGTCGCATTCTGGAATACCCGAAGCAATGGTTCTATGATCAATTGATGACTATATTCGTAATAGTAAGAGGCGATCTGGTAATGTTAGCTATAATGTAAGTATGACAATATATTTAGTAGTACATATATTTTATATAATAATTTTTTTAACAGAAAGAATCGAATAATGAAAATCGAATATGGAGTAATGCGTTTATTATTTATATATATATATATACATATGTATATTATTATTTTCTTAATTATTTTGTTACTTCATTTTAATTATATAATTTTATTTATATTTCATTAATAAATGTATATATATATATATAAATCATATGTTTAATTTAATGATATACTTATATATGATTAGATAATTTAATACAATTAGAAATTTGATATCTAATATATTATTTGTAATGAATAAATTACATAGTTATTTTATAATTAAAAATTACCTATATTATTTGTAATGATAAAATTAAATAATTATTTTATAATTAAATTAAAAGTTTATATACGAAATAGTATTTTTAATAATTATTTTAGAATTTAATAAAATTTAAACTATATATATCCAAGACAATATTTGTAATGACTAAAGTAAATAGTTTTACTAATTAATCTATAATAAATAAGTATGTATAATGTTATAAATATATATACATAATAAGAAATTTAAATTAATTTAGCCTAATTTAGCCTATATGATGTTAATAAAATGTAAGATAGGTGACAATGAACATATACAGGTCACAAAAGGTAATACGATTGGTGAAACTGACCATATTTGTGTCACACGGTGTTAAGATATGTGTCGATAACTATATTCTGGTCACGAAAAAAATATATATGCGTGACATTTGATATATTCTGGTCACAATATGGAGTTTAAATGCGTGACATTGACTATATTCTGGTCACAAAAGGGTGACCATATATGTTTCATTGACCATGTGACTGTATAAAAAAAAAGATAGCCAAAAAACAACTTCTGTCACAATGTCATCGACACCTATGTTGTCACTGAACGTAATCAGTCACGGTGTATGTCACCGTGTTGTTCACCTATTCCAACAACAAAGATGAAACCTTTGTTTACTGGGTAATAAAAATTTGAACATAAATAAATATAAGAACAATAACAAGAACTATATATATATATATATATCAAATAACAAGAATAATATTAAATAATACAGTTATAAAGAAATACAATAATTATATACTTCACGTTTAAACAAATGTTCAGACTCAGTTGATCTTGATTAAGTTTATAGAGGATTCTTACTGCATGA
Organism: Osedax fenrisi; assembly: GCA_964019155.1. Classification (NCBI taxonomy): domain Eukaryota; kingdom Metazoa; phylum Annelida; class Polychaeta; order Sabellida; family Siboglinidae; genus Osedax; species Osedax fenrisi. The sequence goes on along the minus strand of OZ025243.1, from coordinate 1,398,682 downwards.
CGCTGAATAGTTTCAAGTCTGTGCAATAAATGAAGGAGTAGGGTAGTAAATAAGGAACAGTAGTACCGAAGTCTACTAAACACAAGAGCATGAATAAGGCACTTAGTTAAATTAAAAGATAGCTTATTACGCGTATTTCTAATGTTGTACAGATAGTAGTTAGAAGTACGTATAATATTTACGAGTCGAAAGTAATACCGAGTGTATTTACTGATTGGGAAGTGGGAAGGGAGAGTAAAAACGGATGTATTATATTTAAAGGAGAAATTGGACGAGATAAATTAATAGTACCAGTTTTAGAAATATTTAGTAAAAGTGAGTTATTAGCAAACCATTTAGTTAATTCAGTAATTCAGTTGTAAATAGATAACTAAATGGATTCGGGATCGCTGGAAGGCGGGAAGGACGCGTATATTTGGATATCATCAGCATAAAGTAATGTATGTGAGGAAATTTGAGAAAAATTGATTTAATAGGTAATATATAAATTATGAATAGAATGGGAGCAAATACAGAGACTTGTGGAACACCACAGGAGTGAACAAAAGGTACAGACAACGAAGAATTCATTTTTACAGATGAAAATATATTAGATACAAATGAATTGAACCAGTTAAGAACTTGACCGTTAATACCAATCTCACGTAGACGAAACGAAAACATTTGAAGATTAAGAGAGTCAAAAGCACATGATAAATCTAACAGAACAAGATACCAAGTACTTTTGGCATCGAGGGATAAGAGAATTTCACTAATAATAATATTTAGTGCTGTCTCAGTTCTACGGTGAGGGAGATAAGCGCTTTGAAAGCAATCGACAATATTATTGGAAGTAATATACTGTATTAGCTGTGAAGAGACAACTCGTTCCAAAATCTTTGACATAGATGAGAATATTGGTCTGTAGTTAGCTAAGTTAGAGTGATCTAAAGTCGGTTTCTTGAGTAATGGTATTATATACGAGTATTTCATCGATTGTGGTTAACAGCAGTGATAAGAGACAAGTTGATTATATCTGTAATAAAACCAATGAGATAAGGATAGATGGAGTGAAATAGGCATAATGGAACAGGATCTAATGGAGAGTGAGATTTTAGAAAATTTAGTAACGATAATACTACTGTCTGAGATGGAAGTTTGAAGCATGACCAATGGTTAGTAGAGCTAATATGTGTTACATCAAAAAGTGCGGGATCAAATATAGGGAGAGAATCAATTATCAATTATCGTTGAAAGAAGCTAGAAAAGGCAGTGCACAGAAAAGAGTCTGATTGATCTGGAAGATATCTATTAAGATCTTGACCAATCAATTTAAATGAAAGTTTAAATGCTTGTTTAGAGGACATGCCCAAATTATTAAGCTTACCAGTAAAGTAGGATAATTTATAGGTGAGAAGTTTACATCTATATATTTCTCCAGATACTTTGAAGGCTTTAAGACAAGCATCAGTGTTAGTCGATTGGTATTGTGTTTGTAGTCATCTAGGTGAACGACGTAGATTAACTAGCTCATTACTAAACCAATGCTATTTGGAATATGATCGATTGGGAGATTCAGTGATAGGTGCAAATAATTCAAGAGAATTCGAAACAGCAAAAGAAGATGAGACAAGTTTAGACGAGGATGGTGATATAACTAGATCGATACAATTGCCGTTAGTATTAGTGGGAAAATGTATATGTTTCGTTAGAGAGAACTCATAGAGCAGACATTTTAAATATGATGCAGGAGTATTAGAAGAATTATATTGTATATTGAAATCACCAAGAATAATTGTATTATCAGAAGAAATAGATTCAAAAATATACGTAAGGTCATCGAAAAATGCAGTGATGCTAGAAGAAGGGGACGGTAGGATATAATAACAATATGTATTGTTTAAGATGAAAATCTGATATGGCAGATTAACATTTCACATGAAGAGACAGAAGGAATGGTAGAGAAGATAAGTTTCAAATTAGATGAATATACCAGTGCAAGACCACCACCACTTATTAATCTTATTAACATTGAACGGGGTTAAATTACATCATAGACTATTGTATTTTGTATCGCATAGTATAATGTTTACACTGTGCATGTATTCATTTTGAAATATATATTTTTGTTATAATCTTCGATGTGATTTTCTTACGACTTTCGACTTCACGTCGTCCATTCTACGTTGCACATATACCTATAGATCCATCTATCATTGTTCATGTGTCGCATCCATGGAGTAAACAGAGATAATGAGTTACATATACTACTATATTAGTGTTAGAATTATAGTTTTAATTGAGTATACCTGTTCCTCCACATGTTTTCCAATACTACATGTAAGCTGTTATTTAGACCTTATGGTATTTTATTTAATATTTGTTCATTCATTGTTCACTTATATAATATATACTATATATATATATATATATATATATATATATATATATATATATAGTATATAAGTATGGTATGCTATTATTTGATAATATGGATCCTAACTATTTTAATTTAGTTACTTATTATAGTAGTTTAATTAGATGATTATATTCAATATTAAAAACAGTTGTTTATTTATGAAATGTCGATAAATAGAATAGTGAAATTCATAAATTGTAGATATAGATTATAAATTGAAACAAGATACCGGTCAACTCGTGCCTCAAGCTCAGCAGTCAACTCGGAACATTACTAGTAGTTATTCACTGCCGTCTTATCATCACCATATACCTCTTATAGTCTTATCATCAACACATGCCTCTTATCATCACCACATGCCTCTTATCATCACCATATACCTATTATAGTATTACCATCACCATGTACCTATTATAAGCTTATCATCACCATATATCTCTTATAGTATCGAATATGTACCTAATTATTTAAATATTATTTAATTTAATATTTTATAATACACAAATAATTGATATCTTTAAATACAAAAATTAATAAATAAACAAATGTTTTTTATAATATGAGGTCAATAGTTAAATATTAAGATTAATTATTAAATTAACAAGTTTATCACGGACGATTGAAAGAATACAGGTTTAAATTGTTATTTATATTCTGATTATATATCTTACTTACATAATATAACTATTTCGTAATACAATAATGTAACACTTATTATTTTAATATTTAAATATATTTATATTTACATTTAATGTACAAACTGAACTAAAGAAACCGTGAGGAAACATTCTGTATAATATAATGTAGGTGTTATACATGATGTGTTTCAATTATATTTATATGAAATAAAGTATCGCATAATATTTTTTTATAATCATAAAAATGATCTGTTTTTATCGTAAATTATATAATTTTATATAAATTTAAATCATAATATTTCAACTTAATGTTGAATATTACATCTAATAATAATTACGTTATAATAGTCAGTAAGACATATCGTTAGAACAACAATTCAAATATCATTGTTTATATGAATAATCCAAATAAAAGTAACTCTATAGAGTTACATATAAGCCACGAGTTAAATACATTATTAACATTTTATTTGAAAATTAGTCATGCTTGACTAGTCAGCTATGGCTATATAATTACTATATATTATTTACGATGATATCTATTTGTATAGAGATTTACAATTATATATATATATATATATATATATATATAGATTTGTGTGTGTGTATATTAAACATCTATCGAAGTAAATCGTTAATTGTATGATAATTATAGCCTATATTCTAATACACGTACGTACTATATATGCATGCATATATGTGAACTATAATTAAGTACTCTAGACATACTAATTCCCGTACGCCTATATATAGGCATATTGCCTATAGGCATATTGATTATTGGATCGCATCAATTCATACAGATAAATATTGACTGTTATTCAAGTTAAACGGTTAATTATGTATCGTACTTAAAGTATGTGTATCATTTATTCGATGTTAAAGTATAAACAATTGTGCATATATCAATATAAAAATATATATACGACCATATATGACGTTATTATTTCACTTTCTTCCACACTTCCATAATATCTTCACTGTTATTGATTTCTACTTGAGATATCAGAGTCCAGTTGCTCGCTGTTAATAGGTCCCTCATCTGGATGTTGACACGTGATAATCGATTAGCATTACGTGTATATAGGTCTATTTACCTACGATGTATGTAGTTTAATTATAAGTAGTACTAATATAGTAGTTATTACCATCTATAAACACTGTGTGAACAACATAATTATAATGTTTTTTGTATATGTTTTATTATTACTATTTAATAATAATAAATAATTGCTATATCATTAATGTATGCATTAATTCTGAAGTTGAGAAGAATATAAATTCCAAAAATGTGCTAATGGTTTAATGGTTTATTGATGGCGGTATTGATTCTATAAATAGATTACAATCATAATTTCAATCAGATAATAATCCAAGTATTATTTATAAATAATATATAAACAAAATTAAATCAAATAAATATAATATATTCCTAAAACCAATAATACGAAATGAAAGATATACAACTATATAAGATAAAGTATCAAATTAATCATAGGATGAAGACAATGTATACATTAATATAATACAAATATCTTAAAGATATATTCTTAAACCATTAGGTAAAACCACCGCCTACTGTTTTTATTTTATATAGGGGAAAGTCCCCGATTACCGACCCCCTCCTAATACCGACCCCCTCTCGTATCTCAGCAACTATAAGAGATATCAAAAAATAATATATACACGAACTGTTAGTAATTTAATGATACATATGAATAAGTATTTTGTTTTAACAAATATTTAATCCTACAATTGTTATTTTATAAAATGTAATATTCTGTTTTTACTTTTTAAATATTTGAATAATAACTTTTTTTAAATCATTGTAAATACTTTATTAATTAAAAGAAAACTTAATACTGCACATAATATTTTAGATCAATAAAATGTTTATAATTATTATAAAAATAATTCAATTTGAATAACTATTAACCAAAATATCTTAATTATAGCAGCCCATATGATTTTCCTAATACCGACCCCCTAAATTTCCCTAATACCGACCCCCATGTGATTTATAATATCCAATCAAAATAGATCAGTATTTTACTTTAAAATATGTCATAAGTTGTTTGTTTATCATTGATATAGATTAAGGATTCATGATTCTATTATATTATATACTGATTAATAACTAAATATTAAATAATAATGTATACTATTTTAATATAATTACTATAAAGTTTAAATTTAAATTTAATATTACTATTATAACATAATTTCAATAAAAAATAATTGCGTGCATGTTATAATTAATTATAATTATTAATATCTACTATGTTGATTGGATATTATAATACTAAAAGTATGTATACCACGATTATTTTAGGGGGTCGGTAATAGGGGGAGGGGGTCGGTATTAGGAACAGGTATCTGATTACCGACCCCCCTGTTTATTCTTGTAAATATAATTATATCAAAAATTTAAAATAGCCACATTATTCATTACCATAATATTACCCTATTTACAAAATTTCAAATAAATATATTTAATATTGAATACGTTATTACAAATAATCATTTAGGGGTCGGTAATCGGGGACTTTCCCCTATGATTAATTGAAGTAAATGTACTGATAGTATTACTTTTGATTTAATAAAGCCGATATGTAAGTAATAATATAATACTTCAATATCCAATTACAGGACAAGAGCCTATATTTCGTCACATTTTAAAATTATTTTCATTAAATAGATATAGATACTATTATAATCGTTTTATTTAAAAAAACATTCATTCGATTTACTTATAATATTGCCTATATATAGTGTACATATAAGTACATATATATATATATATATATATATATATATATATATATAGTTCCTATTATGTACACTACATATACCTAATTATAAGTATTACGCTGAGAGACAATATTATTATTTTTTTTTTATTTGTGTTTGTATATATTATAATATACTCGATTATACAGAGTATATTATACTATTAATATATTGAATTCTAGTATACAAGTCTTATTATTATTATTGTATAACTTTCCTATATCTATTATATTCATATACTATGGAGGTATCGATTTAATAAAGCTATTTATAACTTTCAATGATCCTCATTAGACAATTGTCTATAAACTGATTTCATTAATTCATTCATAATAAATACATTCTGTTATATTTATAGAATTCCCAATAGTAATTATGATAATGTTAATGTAAAATACAACTTAACAAATAATAGACGATATAATATACCAAAAAAAATGTACCTGTACTCAGTGTTGGGCGTCGTTCCCGTTCCTGGAACGACGTTCCATTTGGAACGGGTACGGGAACGGATATAAAAATGAGAACGGGAAAAGGGAACGCAGAAAGGAACGTATACCGAATAATGAACGGGAACGTGGAACGTGAACGCTTAGACAGAAATATAGTAACTAGTTCCAGTGGAACACGTTCCTTTACAAGTACGTACGGAGATTTATAAGTATTAATTCAAGATATTTTTTATAATTATTTTATAATCTATTATAATATAAATAAATAATTACAATGATTAGCTATAGCGATATATATAACTAATCTTCTAACACAAGGGTCTTATATATTAAGAATCTATAATCCAATATAATAATATATTATTTAAAAAAATACATTTATATATAATATAAATTATAATAATATAATATTTTATATTAATATAAATTTATTACAATGTACATTTTAGATTATACAGTATAGATTATGTATATTATACACCTTTCAAAATATTCATTATTTAGTAGGTACTGTACAGTGTACATTGTATACTCTATAGACTATATGGTATAGTGTACATTGTGAAGTATAAATTGTATACTATATTTTATGAATAATAAAAAACTGAAACTGGAACGTTACATATCAAAGGAACGGTAACGGGAACGGGAACGGGTAATATAAAAATGACGGGAACGGGAACGGATAATATAAAAGGAACGGGAACGGGAACTGGAAAGGATAAATTAAAAGGAACGGGAACGGGAACGGATAAACTTAATAGAACGGGAACGGAAACGGATAACGCTAACAAAATGAACTTTGCCCAACACTGCCTGTACTAATATAGTTTATTAATTGTTGAAGTGTATACATAGAATAGTTGGTATTTAGAAACTACACATTTTTAGATATTTATAATTATAATAATTAAACTAAAGTGTGCACTCATAAAATGGTGTTGAGAATGTGTATATAATAACTGTCTGTGTGGCTCAGTTGGCTAAGGCAACATACACACAATTATGCTACACACTATGTAATCAGTATACTATAGTACTAGAATTCGAGCCTTGTCCGGACAATTAATTAATTTTAAAAATGGGTCTTAAAATATTATTTAGAAGTGATCTTATATAAGTGTGTGTAAATAAGTGATCGGCTCTCGTGGATGCCTTAACATGAGAGCGACTTCTAAGGGACATTAGAGCCATATATAAGTTAAAACTTCATCCAAGTTACTGGATGGAATATAAGGAATCCACCAAATAAAATAATAATAATATATATTCTATATATATATTTCTCTAAACATATAATAATGCGGCATCGTCGCGAAGTGACGATTCTACGAAATTAAAAAATAAATGCAAGATCGGAAGATACCAGTTATACTCATATTTTATTTCTCTTTAATATGCACTATCAAAATGTTACATTGTACCGTGTTATCATATATTAAAGTGGATTTATAAATTACGATTTTAAATTAATTCGCCTATAATAATCAATAGGTGGAGTTTTTTAATAACATTAGTTTCACCCAATGAGATTGATGGTTACCAGTAATCTTGTACGAAGTAATTTCGTACGATTTATTAAATTTATTTTAATTTATTTCATAATTATACAATTATTATACGAATATATATAACTTATTTTATTGAGAGACGAGGTAATCCTATAGGGCTAACTCCGATAGGGCTAACTCGGTTAGGGCTAATTCAGATAGGGATAACTCCGATAGGGCTAACTCAGATAGGGATAACTCCGATAAGGCTAATTCAGATAGGGTTAACTCAGATAGGGCTAACTCCGATAGGGCTAACTCCGATAGGGTTAATTCAGATAGGGCTAACTCCCATGTATTATGTATATTATATTAATTTCTCAATATTTGTTTTTATAACATAATTAATTTAAATCAAATAAATAATATATTTCTTATTTCTAAAATACTCCTAGATCATGCAATTTTTTAATAATAACTCATCATTCTCAACAATCCGCACATTGTGCCCCGCACATACACCGGGCCAAAACAGCTAGTATATATATATATATTTATATATATATATATTTATTATGTATATATATATACATAATGATATGTTAACATAATTATCCTATTATATCCTATATAATAATTTACCTTGTATATAGATATTTTCTTGCCATTTTTGAAATGTAATCTTGCCTCACAGTATTCAAATTCTAATTCTTTTTTTTGACATTCTATAATTAGTGGTGAATATAAAGAAATAATCCTCTTATTACAATTATAAATAACGTGTATGATAATATATATAGTATAAATAATAAACGAAGATAATAATAACATTAAATAGATATTCTAAACTAATATTTTAAACAAGCCAATATATATTATCAATGTTTGGAAAAAGTCAATTTATAGAATTTCAATGTAAAAGCATCATATCGGATTTCACGATTATATATTATATTGAAGAATACTATATAATATATATGTTACCTGTGTGGCTCAGTTGATTAGGCATACACACAAGCAGTAGGACACGAGTGCATGCCTCGACCGTACCATTAAAATAGTTCTTAAAATAATATTTAGAAGTGATCTTATATAATTAAGTATAAATAAAAGATCGACCTTCCCTTTTAAAACCTATGAATTCCTTAACATAAGTGAATCGAAGAGACATTAGAGCTGTATGCATATAAACATGGTTATAAGTGAAAACTTCATCTAGGTTCCTGGATATGAGATGAAAGGACTCCCCAAAAATAAAATAACAATAAAAATAACAACAATATATATATATATATATATAATAATAATACTCAGAGTTGGCTTAAAAGCCTAGATGAATGAAAAAGCAAAAGCTTGTCTGGTCATTCACCTATTTACGAAATTACGAGAAGTATATTAGTAAACGATAATATATAAATAAAATATATATATAAAAATATATAAAAATAAGATTTTATTAAAAATGTATTACATAAAGTGTATATAATATAAAATATTACAAACAATCAATCTATAATACTATTAAATTAAATATAAATGAAATAAACATAATTTTTTTTTAAATAAACACAAATTAAAAAAAATTTAAAACAATACTAGATATAAGGCTGCTATTAAGTACAACAAAGGATAATACCATTGCCACCGAGAATACCCAGGATGCATAGAACATCAACTTTCAGGTAAGGGTGCTCCAAATCCTATATCATTAGGGATTACACCATTGCCAGAGGTGTAAACGCTGATATCCTTATTCCCCGATGCATACTATACATCCCTAATACACCCAATGACTCAAGCATATCCAATCATGTACCCAAACACACCCACATACACTAATATATACTAATATATGATAAAACAAAAAAACAAAAATTATACATTATAATGATAAATATAAAAATTATATAAATTAAATTAGAAATTAAAAAAAAGAAAATAATTAATAGTACACTACAATAATTTTAAAATAATATTAAATAATATTTCTCGTAATCTCTCTCATCATGTATAAAACATAAATATAAATTGTAAAATACTAGATAACTTATAATAACAAATAGTAAGTAACATAATGCATAACTGTAATATATCATACATATATATAATATTATATAAATTAATATATAATATACATGGAATAAAAATAAATCATAGATATATAGAAAACATATAATATATAGAATAAATCAAGAAAAATATTACCATAATAAAAAAATAATAAAAGAAACATTTTTTTTAAATCAAAAAAAAAAAAAAAAAGATTATATATTTATCAGTAGAAATATTATAATGCATGCCACCTAGAAAAAGCGAATATTATTTAATTATAAAAAATGTAATTAAAAGAAATATTAAAATGTTATAAATAAAATGATATCTTTAGTTATAGTTATATAAAAGTAAAAGTAAAAGTAAAAGTTCATAATATGTAATGTAAAAATGTATGTGTAATTATATAAAATATATATCATTAGTCAATTAGACGAAAATGATGTAAAAATGTATGTGTAATTATATAAAATATATATCATTAGTCAATTAGATGAAAATGATAATAAAGTAGAATAAAAGTAAGTGTATATACAAAATATAATATAATAATTTTTTAATTTGTAAAATTTAACATTAGTCAATAAAATAAAATTGTTAATAAAAGTATATCATTAGTCTTTATATAAACTTATTAAATATTTTTTATAATTTTTATTAAATTTATTTGGATTATTATTGTATTTCAGATTTATGTTTAGGTTATTCCATAATTGTGGTCCAACATTAGTCAAACAAAAAGCTTTTCGATCTGTTCTGACTTTTATTCTATAAAATAGATTTTTATTATAAGTTTTTATTTTATATAATTTCTGTAAATTTATAGGCAACATTTTATTAATTGCCCTGTTCATAAATTTAGCTGTATTATATTTCACAATATCACTACATTTTAAAATGTTGAATGTTGAATGCAATTTATTATAATTATAACTATTATACTGTGTACCTAATATGCATTTTAACGCACGTTTTTGTATAATAGTTATTTTTAATAAACTAGACACAAAAGTATTTCCCCATATATGAACACAATAATTTAGGTGTGAATAAAAAAAAGAATTATATAGTAAAATTAATGTTTTTATATCGAATTTATGTTTTACTTTATTTAAAATAGCAATTGCTCTACAAAGTTTTGTTGCTACATAATTTATTTGTTTTTTCCAATTAAGCTTGTCGTCAATATATACACCTAAAAACTTTATATCAGTTACTTGTTTTAATTTAATATTATTAATATATAAATTTAAGTTTATATTTTCATTTTTATTTCTGATATTAAAAAGTAAGACATTAGTTTTATTGATATTTATAGATAATTTATTTATATTAAGCCATTTAAATAATTTATTTATATCTGTTTGCATTTTATCTTTAAGATTTAAAATTGTTTTATCATAAAATATTAAGTTAGTATCATCTGCGAATAAAATAGGTTTAAAATTATTTGAAATTTTGGGTAAGTCATTAATATATAAAATAAATAAAAGTGGTCCAAGAACAGATCCTTGTGGAACTCCACATGTAATATTATTATAATTTGAATTTTGACCATTTTTGGATACATATTGTTCCCTTTCAGATAAATAACTTTTTATTAAATTAAAAGCTGTACCTCTAATTCCATATATAAAAAGTTTATTTAACAATATGGTATGATCTACTGTATCGAATGCTTTTCGTAGATCGATTGAAATTATTGCACATTTTTGTAATGATTCCAATTTATCACTTATGATCTCAACTGTTTCAGTAATAGCATCTGCTGTTGAAATATTATTTCTGAAACCATATTGGCAATCATTAATTATGTTGTGTTTATTTATGAAATTCAAAATTCGATTTTTATCAATCTTTCTAATATCTTAGATAATTGTGGGAGTAACGATATAGGTCTATAGTTCTCTGGTTTTTATCTATCTCCTGATTTATATAGTGGTATTACTTTAGATTTTTTTAATATATTCGGAAAATATCCATCTGATAAAGATCGGTTAAATAAATGACTAATAATAGGACAAATTTCTGTACTTATATTTTTTATAATATACATATTAATATCATTGAAATCAGTACTTTATTTTATTTTTGTATTTGATATTTCTTTTTGTATTTCAGTTAAAGTCGTAGGTAATAAAAACAATGATTCTTTAGTATTTTCATTCATTGTTGAATATATAGATTCATTACTAGGTTCATTAATTATTTGTTTAGCCAATGTCGGTCCAATACTACTAAAATAGTCGTTAAATTCTATGGAAGTTGGATTATGTAATGAATTAATTTCTTTTTTGTTTGTATTTATAACTTTATTTATAATAGCCCATGTATTTTTTATGTTATTATGATTGTTTGTTAATTTTGAAGAATAATACATATATTCAGATTTTCGTAATAAAATTGTCAATATATTTTTATATTTTTTATAATAAATAAATTTTTCTGTAGTTTTGTTTTTTAAAATATTTCTATACAATTTATTTTTTTTATTTATGCATTTTATTAGACTAGAATAAATCCATGGTTTTTTAATTTTTTTATTATCTTTTATTTTTATAATAGGACATTTATCATTATACAATCTTATTAAATCAACATTAAATTTATTAAATATATAATCTATAGTATTATCTGTATAAATATAATCCCAGTTATGTTTGATTATACTATCTTTTAAATTATTTATTGTTGTATCATTTATTTGTCTAATATATTTATAGTAAATGTTTTTATAGATATAATATATATATGTTTCTTTCTGAAATATTTTCCCTAAAATGGATATTTAAAATACACAAATACTTAAGTTATATCTGTATACTATCTATAGATATGCATATTATATATTATATAGTATGCTATATATATATATATATATATATATATATACTATAATTAGTATAAGTGTTTCTTTATAGTGTTTAATATATTACTATATATATATATATATATATATATATATATATATATATATAATATGCATATCTATAGATAGTATACAGATATAACTTAAGTATTTGTGTATTTTAAATATCCATTTTAGGGAAAATATTTGAGAAAGAAACATATATATTATATCTATAAAAACATTTACTTTTTCAAAATAAATGTGTAGATAACAAAATATATTCTTTATTTATAAATCAATAATGTATTATTCATTAAATGTATTTATTTTTAATAATATATTGACATTTTATTTAATAGGATATTATATATATATGGTATTTTAATAGCATCTTTTTGTTGATTTAATTATAACATGTTAGATTTCAAATATTTTCCATATATAAATATTAAATATTATATCAAAATATAGTATTATATAATATTAAAAAGTTAATAAATATTACTATATATATATTTATGTTAAGACCTGGTAAGGTAAGGTATATATATATATATATATATATATATATATATATATATAAACCACGGATGCCTTAATATGAGAGCGGCTTCGAAAGGACATTAGAGCCATATATGGTTATAAGTGAAAACTTCATCTAAGTTCCTGGATGGGATGAAAGGACTCCACCAAATAAAAATAACAATAACAATAACAATAACAATATATATATATATATATATGTTATTGTTATTATTGTTATTTTATTTCGGTGGAGTCCTTCATCCCATTCAGGAACATAGATGAAGTTTTCACTTATAACCACACGGTTTTAATGTCCCTTCGAAGCCGCTCTCATATTAAGAAATCCATGGGTTTTATGGTTTTAACGAGATTCGATCATTTATGTATAAATTATTATATAAGATCACTTCTAAATATTATTTTAAGACCTATTTTAATGGTCCGGATGGGGCTTAAACCCGCGTATACTGCTTGTGTGTCTGACGCCTTAGCCAACTGAGCCACACAAACAGTTAATATATATATATATATATATATATATATACTAATTAGTATATATTATATAATTATCATTATATACAAATATTATAAATAATGAATATTAACAATTATTATAAATAAATTGTTATTATTATAACTAAAATATATTATTTATGACATATTTTATAATAAAATAGTAACTACGTATCATTAGGTATTACCTATTTGTACCATGTTAGCAATTTCGTCGATCATCGGTGTAAATCCAGCCAGAATTAGTACGTTTCCTTTAGCATCACTGGTTACTTGCAGAGTATTGCCCGCACCTTTAGGCTTAAACTGGACGATTGTTCAGATGTTATATATATATATATATATATATTATATAATCGGTGCAATTGTATGCTATCTAACTATATATGTAATTATTATATATATAATTATTTAATTTATAATAAATTATAAATATAATTATATAAATATAATCGAATTGCATTCCAAAATGATTGATTTGTCGAGGATAATCGTTATACATAAACTTGGCGTACTGGCGTATTTAATAAGGTCAGACACATATGTATAAGTGTTGATAGTTTCCTTGAATAATGGAATGAGTAACGGGTGATATGATATTGGGATTAAGATATGAAGAACTAGTAGATGCATTGAGTCGTACTATATAATTTCACACTTATCAACTAATTGACCATGAAAATGTATATATATATATATATATATATATATATATATATATATTTTATATACATATTATAATATGAAAGAATAGTTTATATATAATATCGTTTACATACATTATTAATGTATAAATTATACTATATATAGTATAATATAATATAAGTACATAGTAGTCCTACTTCAAGTTAAGTATATAAACTATAGTTTGTTTAATATTAAATGCATAATATATGTAGTATAGTATATATAATATATGAATATATATTCTGTAATTTAGAAATATAATTAACCGGTATACTAAAGGAAGATCCGCTATTCGCTGTTATAAATACACTTTCATAGGTATTCTCCATTTCTCAAATGAAATTCGATCTGAAATATTATTTAATAGCTGAATATTATATTAATACAATAATTATTGTTTGCAATTAAAACATAATATACCATAAATAAAAATAATGTTGTATATTAAATTCGTATTATTTATTTCAAAATAAGATATATATGTATGGTGTGCTAAGGCTGATTATGTAATGAAATGCAGAATATCAACCCGACAAACAATTGGTACTGCGCAGGACTCCTGCAGGAGTCCTTATTTGTAACAATCGGCCTATCTATTATACATGTAAGCAGGGACAAATAAGGACTACAAAACGAATTTTCTGCATCCTGCTAAGGACAAATAAAGACTAAAAAACGAATTTTCTGCATCCTGCTAAGGACTAATAAGGACTAAAAAACGAATTATCTGCATCCTACTAAGGACAAATAAGGACTAAAAAACGGACATTCTGCATCTGGCTAAGGACAAATAATGTTAAAATAACGGACATTCTGAATACTTGTAAGGACAAATAAGGACAAAATAACGGACTTTCTGAATCCTGCTAAGGATAAATATGGACTGAATAACGAACTTTCTTAATCCTGCTAAGGATAAATAAGGACAAAATAAAGGATTTTTTAATCCTGGTATAGACAAATAAGGGTCATATAAAGTATTTTCTATTCCTATATATAATAACCCAGAATTCAACTTACATCAAAAACTGAAGTTCAAAATGTAAGTTAAACTTAAGCCAATGGTAATTAATCAACTTAATTTCAACTTAAGTTCAAACTAAATTCTAAATTCAATAATAACAACATTTTAATATGTACACTTTAATCAATATTCAATTGCTATATATTCAATATTTAACAATTAGTTCAACATGATTTCTAATTATATTATCAATATAATTACGATTAATATTGTAGTTAAATGTGTCAATTTAATGAGATTATGATAATTTAGAAAAATACATAAGATTATTTAAATAATTTTAGTTTTTAGAATAATATTTTATTTATTAAAAGCAGTATATTAACTTACATATACAAGTAAAATAATAATTAATAATTAATTTGCATAAATAAAATTTAAATCAATATATTAAAATAATTAAAAGGTATAATATGTTATTCTTTCTATATTAAAACAAGTATATATATATACTTATTAATAATTAATAAACAGATAAATAAACAGTAACATATTATACTACTGAGCAGGGTATATAAAGGACATATGCCCTTATACAGGGGAAACTTCTAACAATCGATACACAACCCGACAAACAATTGCATGCATAAATTCCGTTTTAATATACTTATTTATCCTTATAATACACTGAACAGTATAAATGTACTGTGATACTACTGTAAAGGGTGCCTACAGTAATGTTAAAAATGTAGACCAAATAACTATGCAGAACTTTACTTTTTATATCCTTTATATTTATTTTTATTTATTTATATATAGTTTATTGACTACAAAAACACTGTGTGGTTATAGGCGTCGTTAGATAATAAAAAATCAAAAACAAAAATAAATAGAGAACGAATAATAAAATAAAATAGAACGAATTACAATGACTTAAAATGAACACACAGTTTACGTTTAAACAATGAAATTGATGTGTCACAACGAATATCATAAGGAAGAGAATTCCAGCTTTTCGGAGCAATAACAGAGAAAGCAGATTCATAGAATGCCAACGATGTAGATTGTTGCACCAACTTCATGATGTGGCACTTCCGACTGGATCTGTTGGAACTCTGAACAGTAATTGATTGAGCTAAATATTCAGGAAATCTACGGTAAATAGCCTTATGTGTAATACACAATAACCTATGTATAAAAATATATCTAAACTTAAGCCAGCCTAATGATCTCATTAAATCAGATATAGAAACAATTGAAGCAAAGTTTAGTTTATATAATACACGTATAGCACGACGTTGAATACGCTATAGTTTATACATAAGGTTAACAGGTAAATTACATAATAATGAACAGCAATATATAAGTCTGCTGAAAACTAGCGAGTGAATTAAACATTTCGTCATGGCGAAGGTAAGCTTATTACGAGATTTTCTTATATTATATAGAAAATAGTTGGCAGTGCGAATCATGTTATTAATATGTGGATAGTAGTCTAGGTGAGATGTTAGAGTGACACCGAGGGCAGTTATAGATTCAGATGTTGGTAGAGATAGTAACAAAGGATGAGTGATTGATAGTGGAGAACTGGGTCTCGAAAATATGATAGTGTCAGTTTTAGTCATATTTAAGGAGAGAGAGTTATAAGAGAACCATTCAGTGAGCTCAGTAATACAGTTAAACATAGACATTTGAATCATATCAGAATCACTAGAACTAGGAAATTACGTATATATCTGTAGATCATCAGAATAAAGATGATAGTGAATATTGGGATATTTGAGAAATATTGATTTAATAGGGAGAATATAAATAATGAACAATATAGGCCCAAGAACAGAGCCCTGTGGTACACCATGCATGTTAACATAAGGAGGAGACAACGAGGAGTTAATCTTCACGGAAGATATACCCTGCTCAGTAGTATAATATGTTACTGTTTATTTATCTGTTTATTAATTATTAATAAGTATATATATATACTTGTTTTAATATAGAAATAATAACATATTATACCTTTTAATTATTTTAATATATTGATTTAATTTTTTAATTATAATTATATATGCAATAATAACATATATGCAAATTAATTATTATTAATTATTATTTTACAAGGTATACTATGTAGTGTAATATATATTATAATAACTATAGGGGAAAGTCTCCGATTACCGACCCCCTCCTAATATCGACCCCATCTCGTATCTCAGTAACTATAATAGATATCAAAAAAAAATTATATATATAAACTGTTAGTAATTTAATGATAAATATAAATAAGTATTTTGTTTAAAAAAAATTCAATCCTACAATTATTATTTGATAAAATGTAATATTCTGTCTTTACTATTTAAATATTTGAATAATAACTTTTTTTAAATCATTATAAATACTTTAGTAATTAAAAGAAAACTTAATACTGCACATAATATTGTAGATCAATAAAATGTTTATAACAATTATAAAAATAATTTAATTTGAATAACTATTAACAAATATATCTTAATTATAGCAACCCATATGATTTTCCTATTACCGACCCCCTAAATTACCCTAATACAGACTCCATGTGATTTATAATATCTAATAAAAATAGATCCGTATTTTACTTTAAATTATGTCGTAAGTTGTGTGTGTATCATTGATATATGTCATATATCAATATATACCATGCATGTATACATATTAAATAATAATATACACTATTTTAATATATATTTAATATCCTAATTACTATAAAGTTTAAATTTAAATTTAATATTACTATTAAAACATAAATTCAATAATAAATAAATTGCGTGCATGTTATAATTAATTATATTTAAGTATATCTACTATTTTATTAGATATTATAATACTACAATTATTTATACCACGATTATGTTAGGGGGTCGGTAATACGAGAAGAGGGTCGGTATTATAATACTTATAGGCACATGTATCAGATTAACGACCCCCCTGTTTATTCTTGTAAATATAATTATATCAAAAATTTATAATAGCTACATTATTCATTGCCATAATATTACCCTAATTACATAATTTCAAATAAATATACTTAATATTGAATAAGTTATTACAAATAATCATATAGTGGTCGGTAATCGGAGACTTTCCCCTATAGTAATGTCAATATTCACTATATAACAATTGTTATCATATGTTAACATATACATACATCATATTTATTATTCCTCGCCAACAGGCAATGGCAATGATGACACTGTTAAATAATACAATGATCTTTTGAGATGATTTCAGCTAAAGCTAATATTTACGGATCCTTAATTATACTATTTTGAAAAGTCTAAATTCACGTGAAACAAATTTAAAATAATAAAATATACGTATTAAAATTACTTGAAGAAACACATAGATAAATTCATAATTTATTTGTAGATCTAAATAAATATATAAATTATTTAAGGAATACAATAAATATATATTAATAAAATGAAATATAATTAGTTGTTTATGTATATATATATATATTTATATATTAATATTTATATAATTATAATTCTTGAAATACTATAAAGAATTGTATAAATGAACGAAATATTTAAAATATTTATAATAAAAAATATGTATTTATGTATACAATTTATAAATTTCAATTTACATGAGGAGAAATTAATAAATAAATAATTTAATAGAATTTTTATATATATATATAATAACACAAATAATAGCAACAAATAATAGCTATTATATATAATTGTATACAATATAATTACATTTTTTTAAATCTGAGATAACATATATGTAAACATTACATCTATAGCTGTAATTTTTATAAACACTGTGCAGAATATTAACATATTTTCTCATAGTATATTGAGATCCTGTAGGTTTACAAATATTCATATTGTTTTTTATAACGATTTTTAATGTAATGTATATATATACATATATATTTTAAATCTCTCTCCTACTAACCAGTTTAGTCTAATCTTTTTTAATTCAATACGTACAGAATAGTACACTATTTGTTTTAAAATTCTAAGTTATTAGTAAATGCTCACTACTTCTTAGAAGAACTACTAACACTGATTCGATATACACACTTCGATTAACGCAACATTGGTACGGGGCTATTAATAGCTATTATACTACAGCCATTCCTGTATTGTTTACCGCAATTCACTCCACAATATACACATACCGATACGCTGACCTGGCTCTTACACGTACTTCACTGCGTATGTATGATATCGACGTGTACGCGCTCCACACTGTACGTCGGCCTACTAATGCTACGCGGTATTTAATACAGGTAAACTCTATTGTCGCTGTTGATTAATTATAGACTCGATCTATATACACTCGAGCTCGGTTTTATAATCTATTATTATTGCAAAAATAACCTAATTAGTCGATATAAACAATGACAGATACGAGCAATATATGCAACGTATATTTGCTTATAGGCACGAATAAAGTTAACGCCTAGTAACGTCTAGTGAAGTTTAGAGTAGACTTAGTGGAGTAAACTTTTCTACTCCAAACTTTATTACACTCGAATAATACAACCACGTGGCGAGTTGTAGAGGTTAGAGTATAGTGACCGACAACGCACCCTATAGCTATTACGTTTGATAAGTATGACGTAAGGGTGGGGGTAACCTAATACGGGTACTTTAATACTACAGGATCTTACGTTTTATGACTCAATATTTGTATTCAAAATTACAATATATTTATATTATATGATTATAGATATTATTGTGATTTTAAAATTTTATTTAATATTTGTATTCAATAGATAACGGGGGTGTCCGTATTCGGTACCTATATATAGGTACATACGTACATATATGTCCGACTACGGACACCATGTGTTATAATACGGACATCCTATGTACCACTAGATAAACTATATATTATTGATGAATAAATCAGTCAAATTACAATAACATTATTTATAATTAATTTTACGAATAATTTATTGTAATTTAATTAGTTAATAATTTATTTTGTTTATTATTTATTTAATTAATAATACAATTAAAGTATATAAATAATAATATTTTTTAGATATAACTCTATTGGTGGTATTAATATTATAACGCACGCGATTTTTATGAAAATCATAATAGTTCATACGATGCGCGCTGATTGGTTATAGGGTGTATTAATACGTCTATATTGTCCGTATTAGGAACTTATATGACCTCTAGATATATACTTATAACTTAATGAATATTTGATAACAAATAAAGAAATTATATATATAATTTTAGAATGCTTTATTTTTTAATAATATAGTGTTATCCCAGTAAACAAAGGTTTCATTGATTGGTGTTGGAATAGGTGAACAACACGGTGAAATACACCGTGACAGATTACGTTCAGTTACAACATAGGTGTCGATGACATTGTGACAGAAGTTGTTTTTTGGCTATCTTTTTTTTATACAGTCACATGGTCAATGAAACATATATGGTCACCCTTTTATGACCAGAATATAGTCAATGTCACGCATTTAAACTCCATATTGTGACCAGAATATAGTCAATGTCACGCATATATATTTTTTTCGTGACCAGAATATAGTTATCGACACATATCTTAACACCGTGTGACACAAATATGGTCAGTTTCACCAATCGTATTACCTTTTTATGACCTGTATATGTTCAGTGTCACCTATCTTACATTTTATTAACATCATATATTAGGCTAAATTAATTTAAATTTCTTATTATGTATATATATTTATAACATTATACATACTTATTTATTATAGATTAATTAGTAAAACTATTTACTTTAGTCATTACAAATATTGTCTTGGATATATATAGTTTAAATTTTATTAAATTCTAAAATAATTATTAAAAATACTATTTCGTATATAAACTTTTAATTTAATTATAAAATAATTATTTAATTTTATCATTACAAATAATATAGGTAATTTTTAATTATAAAATAACTATGTAATTTATTCATTACAAATAATATATTAGATATCAAATTTCTAATTGTATTAAATTATCTAATCATATATAAGTATATCATTAAATTAAACATATGATTTATATATATATATACATTTATTAATGAAATATAAATAAAATTATATAATTAAAATGAAGTAACAAAATAATTAAGAAAATAATAATATACATATGTATATATATATATATAAATAATAAACGCATTACTCCATATTCGATTTTCATTATTCGATTCTTTCTGTTAAAAAAATTATTATATAAAATATATGTACTACTAAATATATTGTCATACTTACATTATAGCTAACATTACCAGATCGCCTCTTACTATTACGAATATAGTCATCAATTGATCATAGAACCATTGCTTCGGGTATTCCAGAATGCGACTGCATAACAGATTCTGAATTTTTTATAATTATTTATATATATTTAAATTCTGTAAAATAAATAATATTTATATAATATAGTAATAATATCTGATTTTGTATTAAAATCCAAGTTGACATAGAAGACCTATTTGAATGATCTAGATAACAACCATTTAATAGATGAACTAATTGTAAATATGATACAAAATAAAACATAATTATAAAAAATTAAATAAAACAAATAATAAATTAAATATAATAGATGTGTTTGTGTGTGTCTATGTTTTTATGTATGTTAATGTGTTTGTATGTATGCATGTTTATGATGTATGTATGTATACATATATATATATGTATATACACCTATAGGTGTATGTATGTGTGTATGTGTGTGGAGATAACATAAGCAAATACAAAATAAATACTAACACACAATCAAATGACACACTTGTTATATTTGGTAAACAATACAGATTTAGTCATAGTTGTCCAGAGAAATCGTTTAGCAATAATGTACATATATCTTGATACTGTAAACCCAAGAGTGGTCTGTATAATTTTCATTAAGTATTTCAGCTATAATTAAATAGTAGAATTATAATATATACTTATTTATAAAAAATATAATATATAACCTACTAACATATTCTAAATATGATGCCTCGTCTTTTAATGTTATATTCATGTTCAGCAATTATATTTCTAATTCAACCGGACTAATGAACAATTAATTTGTTATAACTTTTCTAGTTAAGAGAGTAATGATGTATCTCTGGTTTGCAAGGCTCTCTTCCAATTTGAATATCTAGTTTTCTCATTCTCTTTCCTATAAATAGATATTTATATTAATTTTATATATAAACATAATGCTGTATAAATATATATATATATATTTATAGCTCACTATGTATATATATATATAATATTTAAATTATCAAATATTATTATTATTTCCATTAAAAAATATTAATAAATATGAATAAATATATAATTATTTAAATATATTTCCATGGTTATATTTTGGCTGCGGTTATACAAAAGTAGAATTAAGTTGGTAGACGGTCGACGTAGCTTATACATTACATACATTATACATTTATTTTATATATCATGTTACTATAATGATACAATACAAGAAGGACATGTCACTACTTATGTATTAATATTACTACATTATTAACTATGTATTATAATATAAATGTATTAGTAATGTGGATCATGACATTAAATTCAATATTCTGACGATGAAATCAATTGTATTTTATATATTGTTAATCTATTGTTATATATTGTTGATCATAGAATATTATTGTATACAAGATTAACTTTACATTTATTATTTATTTGTTATCGATACACTGAGATTACTACTTTAATATATAAATTAAAATGTTATATATATTTAATTTTAGAGTAATATAATATAGTAATAATAAGTAATAATTATTAATTAATTAATATTTTAAATTATATTATAATACATAGTAACCTAACATAAAATAAATAGGCATATATTAAATAAGGCATATATTGCATATAGGCATATATTATATGCATATGTCCTATTCGTAATAGTCCATTATTAATAATTGTTTATGACATTTTAATAGTAATGTAAAATAAAATATAATGAATATATGTTACCAATCATATGTAATTGTATATATTTAATTATATAATTTAATTCAAACTATATTATGATTGATATTAGTAATATGATAACACCTATAGTTAGTAATCAATAATAAATAATCATATTATACAAATATATATCAATAAATTCTAACTTTAAAGTAAATGTAATTACATTAATATATATATATATATATACATATATTATTAAATTAATAAACTATAGTTATACAATAGTATTAACCACGTGAATTCGGTGTATTCTTGTGCAATGAGGATAACACTGGATCTTCTATTTTATCTGGAATATTAAATTTCTTTTAAATATATATAAATAATTAAATAACATATATTTAGAATATGTAACTACTCTATTTAAATAATTATTACAAATATAGAATAATAATATTTACTATAGTAATTTACATATATGTAATGTATACTATTATTTCTTATATATATATATATATATATTAGAATTTATATTTAGCAGGCGACAGCATAGAAAAGATAATTATCTTCATCTGAAGCCTTTTAGAGGAAACAATAATATAATGAATTTAATAATTCACATGATATATATATTTACAACTTTCTTCTAATAAATATTATTATTATTATTATTATTAGTATTATTATTATTATTATTATTATTATTATTATTATTATTATTATTATTATTATTATTATTATTATTATTATTATTATTATATATATATAACTGTTTACACTATATAAATATACAAATTATTATTGAATATAATATAAAATGAATGGTATGCTATATAAATTTATATATGCCTTAAATTATTATTTTTTCTATTACCTTTATAACATATCCCATCTTCATCTAATTTTCTTTTTTCAGTACATACTAATATTAAATATAATATGATTAATAAGAAATAAGAATGATCAATAAATGTAATTAATAATAATGCTAATCAATGCGAACATGTGTATTATATTAAGCTACATTCATGTCATAGATTTATAGTTTACCAGTAAAATACAAATATATAGATTGTCTAGGAATATATAGACCATACATGGTTCACACCAATAAATACAGAGCCATATCAACCAGATTTTTATAACAAGAACATAACAATCTAGAAGTTTCGATGTGAACGGCTATAATAACAGGCCAATGTTCTAAAATAATATAATAATATAGAATTATATTTCAATTTTTAAACATGTTAATACATATTTAAAATATATTAAAACATTATCACATAATAGTTGGTATGTTATTATATATAATTAGATATTACATAATATTTGAATTCCATACAATTCTATTAACTAGGCCATTTTTATAATTATAAGGAACATCCCACTGGCCTAAATAAATGACACATAATATGTTTACCAATTTAATTAGGTCAATGATATGTGGATAGCTTTAATAGATCATCTATAAATCTAAATAGAATATTATATTTAATAATAAGTTGTGAATTACATATAACTTGTGATACATTTTTTTATATCAAATTTTCTATTATTATCATTATTATAATCTTTATTATCATTATTATGATCCATATTTATATAAAAATAATCAAATACATCAGATGTATAATATATTGATCAAGGAGTAATAATAGTTATCAATAGTTATAGTAATATTAATAATAATAATTATATAATAATAATATTATAATAATAATTATTATTATTATAATAATATTAATAATGGTACTAGTTATAGTAATATTAATAATATATTTTATATAATAATGAAAATATAAATAATAATAATTATTTTCTAAAAAATGTAAATCAATTAGAAATATTTATATATATATTATAATTCTATTAGTTAGATATATAAATATATATATATTAAAAATCTAACCAAAATATTAAATGATATTATCTGGATATGTAAATAGGTATATGTTGAAATAAGTATTTTTAATAATAGAGATAAAGAATGATACGATTGATATATTATTTGTTATGACATGAGGAGAATAAATTCTATAAAGGAAGTTAACAAATTATGTCAGAATTAATGTAAACAATCTGGATTATAAAATCGAGTAAACAATTATATTAACATAAGAATTTTCATAACATATTTTAAGTTTATATATACATATATATATATATATACATATATACATATATACATACATATATGGAAACATAAGTGGAAACAGCAAGAATAACCATCCTATCTCTTATGCATCAATCGTAAGAAATACTAAACTGGATGATGGGTTTACACTAATAACCTCAACCAAGAAAGTGAAAAAAATTCAAGTTAAAGAATCGCTGATTCCTAATAAAGAAACTGTGAACGTACGGCGTAAAGGTGTCATAATCGGAAAGAATTCTTCTGAGGCATTCGGGAAAACTCCTCCAAGACTATATCATTTATTCCTATCTAGGTTAAATAATGATGTTACCGCTGACGATATTACATCGTATATATGTAAAGAATTTGATGTTACATCTAAAGAATGTTCAGTGGAGAAAATCATTACTTCTCACCACTTTGTCTCTTCATTTAAGGTAAGTCTGATGATTAACAATGTCCAAGATGTATATAACTGTGAAAGATGGCCTAGTGGTATTTTAATTAAACGTTTTTTTAATAAAGCTAATCATGACAATAATGTTAATGTTAACAGTAATCTATAATAATGGATTTACACAATAAATTAAATGTATTGTCCTTAAACTGCAATGGTTTCAAGAACAAGGCTAATATTATTTTAGATACTTATCCTAATATTGATTTATTTTGTTTTCAGGAACAATGGCTTTCCTCTGAGGAATGTTCTATGTTCAATACCAATAATGATAGTTATAGTGGTTATGGTAATGCTTCTTTTGATAACACAAAATTGAGAACCGGCAGACCTTTTGGTGGTGTTGGTTTTATGTGGAAAAAGGGAATAGATAGATATATAAGTATTATGCAATCTGAATATGATTGGCTTATATGTATTAAAGTATTCGATTTCTACATTATTAATATATATCTACCGTATGAGAGTCCTAATAATATTAGTTTATTTGAAGGTCATCTCGTTCAACTGTTATTATATTGTGAATTCTTAAATTCATCTAATTATTGTATAGTAGGAGATTTTAATGCTAATATTTCTAATCCTGATTCATACTTTAGTAATACTTTAATTAAATATTGTGCGGATAACAATAATATTATGTCAGATAAATCATTACTAGATTCTGATAGTTATACTTGTGTTAGTTCGGCGTGGAAAACATGTTCATGGTTAGATCACTTATTATCCACTTTTGATATGCATTCATCCATTTTAGATATTACAATTGATTACTCCTTTATATTATCAGATCATCATCCATTAGTTTTTATCATAAATCAGAATACTATTCCTAGCTCAATTAGCTATAATAATAGTATTACTCATAAAAAAATTCAATGGAATAGACTTGATAAGAAACAAATTTTGAAATATAATATTGATACTAAGTTTAACTTAGGAAAATTAATTAATGATATATATTCTTTTGATAGTAATATTAATTATTCGGATTACTTATATAATTCTTTATTGAGTATTCTTGTATATTGTTCTAACGATATATATTCAGTAGCTAATAAATGTAAATATGCACGTATGGAGTGGAATAATAATGTACATGAGAAACATGCTATTGCCAGATCTTACTATTTAACTTGGAAATGTAATAACAAACCCTTGACTGGAATATGCTATGATAATATGGTCAATTCGAGAAAAAATTTCAAATACGAATTTCGACGTAGTAAATTGATATCTAATCAATCAGAATCTGATAAGATTGCCTTAAAATTAATTAAAAATCGTAATAATTTTTGGAAGGTGATTTCAAACAATCTGAAGAAAAAAAACTCTTTCGCACCAAATAACATTGAAAATGAATATGGTATAGTTAATATTACTAAATTCTGGTATAATTATTTTAATAATTTATTTAACAGTACTACTGATATACCTTATCCTTACAATCTATTAATGTTAATGACATTGAATATACTAACTATGCTGAAATTTCATCTATAATTAAATCAATTAAAGGGGGTAAAGCTATAGGCCCTGATGGAATATCTATAGAACATATTTCTCACGCGAATAGTTTTGTAATTGAATTAATAATGCTACTAATTAATAATATGTTGCGGCATTCGTATTTCCCGAAGAAGCTAATGTTATCTTATATTTTACCTATAGTTAAAAATAAAAATAAAAGGTCGAATGATTCCACTAATTATCGGCCTATATGTATATCTAATATTATCTGTAAGATAATTGAAAAGGTCATACATAATAGAATATCTTCATTATTAATTACTATGGATAATCAATTTGGCTTTAAAAAAAATCTTGGTACTGAAATGTGTGTGTTTGCCCTTAAGCAATATTTAACAGATTATAATAATAATAACACTAATATGTTCGTAGCATTTTTAGATGCTTCCAAAGCTTTTGATAAAATTAATCATAACATTTTATTTCAAAGATTAATAGTTAATAATATTCCTTTATACATAATTAATTTTTTAAATTACTGGTATAGAAACCAACGAATATATATTAAATGGTGTAATAATTCTTCGGATAGCTTTCCTGTTACAAGGGGTGTTCGTCAAGGTGGAATTCTCTCACCATTGTTATTTAATTTATATACTAATCCTATGATTAAGAAATTAAATGAAATACATTCAGGTTATTGCTTAAATGGAAATATCATAAATAATCTATGTTATGCAGATGATATAGCATTATTTTCACCATCACTAGGGGGTTTGCAGTTGTTGATAAGTTGATATGAAGAGTTTGCTAACCATAACCACATAACGTTTAATATTGATAAATCGGTTATTTTACCAATTTATTTTGATAAATCATATCATAAACCTGTGAAATTATATATAGATAATAAACTTCTAAAAGTTGTCAAATCATATAGATATCTTGGACATTGGATTTCAGAGGACTTATCTGATGATATTGATATATATAGTAATATTAAAAAGTTATATAAACAAAGCTATGCAATATCATATAACTTTAATCATTGCTCTAAGGATACAAAAATTATTCTATTTAAAACATTTGTTTCTAATATATACCTTAGTAGCATATGGATACCAAATAGATATTGCATGGCTAAACTTAATATAGCTTATAATGATGCTTATCGTATTGTTATGAACTACAGACGTAGAAATAGTGCCTCTTTAATGTTTTTTAACGATTATGTTAATAATTTAACTGTTAAATTACGCAAGTCATATTATTCGCTATATAAACGAATACAATTATCGTGTAATTCACTAATTGTTCAATTATATGAATATAATATTGTGTTCCCATCGCCACTGTTTACCATGTGGTATAACTCATTGTTTGTATAGTATTTTAAATTTCGTTTCTTAGATTAATTGTTTTTTTTTTTAGTTTATTCTTTTTAATTTTCGTTTATATTCTATGGACCTCTGTATTTCATGTCTGATTTAAATAAATAAATAAATAAAAATAAATATATACATTAAGTGTATATATATATATATATTATAGGTAATATAAATATTGAATATTAATAGTGTAATCTACCAAATTATTTAATATATTATTTAATATGTGAGAATATGTTCGCTATTATATTATTGTATTTAATAAATCATCATGTAAATGAAAATAAATGAAAATTAAATATATTATTTTTATAAATTACTATATAAACTATATTAAACTCTCAACTTCTACGAAGTTACACATTATATAATTATAATTATTATATATATATATATATATATATATATATATAATACACTTATAAGTGATACTCTTAAGAAATTTGAGGAGGATATTCGAATATGATTATACATAATACACTTCAGTGAATGAATTACTTATTTATTTTTGTTTAAATTATATAGATTATTAAATGTATAGAATTTAGTTTAATTAATTAATTTTATTTAATTTAAATTATTAAAAAATATGTACTTTATTTAATTAAATGAATTTGTAATGTATATCTGTTTTATATATAATATAATGTGTATTACATGTATATATGCAGACATGTCTATGATTCGAAATATATTGATCAACTATTAAGTCAATATGTCTTATGTGTAATTCTTAATTCACTGTTTCAATTATGTCCTTATTAGTAAATAATATTTAAAATATCTTAGTACAAAATCATATATATATATATACCTACATAATATTAAATCCATATGTTCTATAGAAATTAATAATTTCATTATTTAAGTGTGTATTTCATTATTAATCAAATAAACTAAAACTATAATATATATACTTATTCATAATATATTGTTAAGATATAAGATATATAGTTTCAATTTAATTTTCCAATTATTATACAATAAAATAACTTATATTATAACTTATAATTTATAAGTATATACATATTAATAAAAATATATATATTATATTATTAGACATATATATATATATATATATATATGGATTGGGCCACTTCTCTTCTCTATAGAGAAAGTATATATATATATATATACTTACGTCCTATCTCTAATATTATTCGCAAATACCCTAATATCTATTACCACATATATGCTGATGACATTCAACTACTACTGAAACTGCCCATTGACTCTATGAACTCTAACTCTGAGCTGTCAGATTGTACCTCTGAGATCACTTACTGGTTACTAACTAATGACCTCTTAGTTAATAATTCCAAAACTGAACTTCTTAAAATCTCGAAGGTACCTGCCACTTTCCCTACTCTGTCAATTTACGGTATAATTATTAAACCTTCTGATTCTGTGCGCAATCTTGGTGTTTTAACTGATAGTATACTCTATCGTACGTCTTACGGTGCTTGACATTTAATGGTGTGTTAGTATTTATGTTGTATTTGCTTATGTTATCTCCACACACATACATACATACATACACCTATAGGTGTATATACATATATATATATATATATATATATATATATATATATGTATACATACATACATAATAAGCATGCATATAAACACATTAACATACATAAAAACATAGACACACACAAACACATCTATTATATTTAATTTATTATTTGTTTTATTTAATTTTTTATAAAATATGTTCTATTTTATATCATATTTACAATTAGTTCATCTATTAAATGGTTGTTATCTAGATCATTCAAATAGGTCTTCTATGTCAACTTGGATTTTAATACAAAATCAGATATTATTACTATATTATATAAATATTATTTATTTTACAGAATTTAAATATATATAAATAATTATAAAAAATTCAGAATCTGTTATGCAGTCGCATTCTGGAATACCAGAAGCAATGGTTCTATGATCAATTGATGACTATATTCGTAATAGTAAGAGGCGATCTGGTAATGTTAGCTATAATGTAAGTATGACAATATATTTAGTAGTACATATATTTTATATACTAATTTTTTTAACAGAAAGAATCGAATAATGAAAATCGAATATGGATTAATGCGTTTATTATTTATATATATATACATATGCATATTATTATTTTCTTAATTATTTTGTTACTTCATTTTAATTATATAATTTTATTTATATTTCATTAATAAATGTATATATATATATATATATAAATCATATATTTAATTTAATGATATACTCATATATGATTAGATAATTTAATACAATTAGAAATTTGATATCTAATATATTATTTGTAATGAATAAATTACATAGTTATTTTATAATTAAAAATGACCTATATTATTTGTAATGATAAAATTAAATAATTATTTTATAATTAAATTAAAAGTTTATATACGAAATAGATTTTTAATAATTAAATTCAATAATTATTTTATAATTAAATTAAAAGTTTATATACGAAATAGTATTTTTAATAATTATTTTAGAATTTAATAAAATTTAAACTATATATATCCAAGACAATATTTGTAATGACTAAAGTAAATAGTTTTACTAATTAATCTATAATAAATAAGTATGTATAATGTTATAAATATATATACATAATAAGAAATTCAAATTAATTTAGCCTAATATATGATGTTAATAAAATGTAAGATAGGTGACAATGAACATATACAGGTCACAAAAAGGTAATACGATTGGTGAAACTGACCATATTTGTGTCACACGGTGTTAAGATATGTGTCGATAACTATATTCTGGTCACGAAAAAAATATATATGCGTGACATTTGATATATTCAGGTCACAATATGGAGTTTAAATGCGTGACATTGACTATATTCTGGTCACAAAAGGGTGACCATATATGTTTCATTGACCATGTGACTGTATACAAAAAAAGATAGCCAAAAAACAACTTCTGTCACAATGTCATCGACACATATGTTGTAACTGAACGTAATCTGTCACGGTTATGTCACCGTGTTGTTCACCTATTCCAACACCAATCAATGACACCTTTGTTTACTATGATAACACTATATTATTAAAAAATAAAGCATTCTAAAATATTATATATAATTTCTTTATTTGTTATCAAATATTAATTAAGTTATAAGTATATATCTAGAGGTCATATAAGTTCCTAATACGATAACAGTAACGATAATACTACTGTCTGAGATGGAAGTTTGAAGCATGACCAATGGTTAGTAGAGCTAAAATGTGTTACATCAAAAAGTGCGGGATCAAATCTAGGGAGAGAATCAATTATCAATTATCGTTGAAAGAAGTTAGAAAAGGCAGTGCACAGAAAAGAGTCTGGTTGATCTAGAAGATATCTATTAAGATCTCGACCAATCAATTTAAATGAAAGTTTAAATGCTTGTTTAGAGGGCATGCCCAAATTATTAAGCTTACCAGTAAAGTAGGATGATTTATAGGTGAAAAGTTTACATCTATATATTGAGCGAGATACTTTGAAGGCTTTAAGACCAGCATCAAGGTTAGTCGATTGGTATTTTGTTTGTAGTCGTCTATATGAACGACGTAGATTAACTAGCTCATTACTAAACCAATGCTATTTGGAATATGATCGATTGGGAGATTCAGTGATAGGTGCAAATAATTCAAGAGAATTCGAAACAGCTAAGTTAAAATTGTCAAAGAGAGAGTCAGGTAAGATATGACACTGATGTATATCGAGTTAAGAACAAACGGATCTAAAAAAAGAATTTATATTAATAGCAGATATCTTTCTATATGAACTTACTGATCGAGGAATGGCAAAAGTTGGCAATAGCAACTCAAATGTAACTGCAAAATGATCAGAGATTAGAAAGCTTTTTAAAGAAGATGAGACAAGTTTAGACGAGGATGGTGATATAATAGATCGATACAATTGCCGGTCGTATTAGTGGGGAAATGTATATGTTGCGATAGAGAGAACTCATAAAGCAGAATATTTCAAATATGATGCAGGAGTATTAGAAGAATTATATTGTATATTGAAATCGCTAAGAATAACTGTATTATCAGAAGAAATAGATTCAAAAATATACGTAAGGTCATCGAAAAATGCAGTTATGCTAGAAGAAGGGGACTGTAAATAAGAACAATATATCAATAAGTATTGTATAAGATGAAAATCTGAGATAGCATATCAACATTTCACATGAAGAGACAGAAGGAATGGTAGAGAAGATAAGTTTCAAATTAGATGAATATACCAGTGCAAGACCACCACCACTTATTAATCTTATTAACATTGAACGGGGTTAAATTACATTATAGAATATTGTATTTTGTATCGTATAGTGTAAAGTTTACACTGTGCATGTATTCGTTTTGAAATATATAGTCCTATTTTTGTTATAATCTTCGATGTGATTTTCTTTCGACTTTCGACTTCCCGCCGTACATTCTACGTTGCACGTATACCTTTAGATCCATTTATCATTGTTCATGTGTCGCATCCATGGAGATAATTAGTTAGTATATAGGTACTATAGTAGTGTTAGAATTATAGTTTTAATTGAGTATACGTGTTCAACAACATGTTTTCCAATACTATATGTAAGCTGTTATTTAGCCCTTATGGTATTTTATTTAATATTTGTTCATTAATTGTTCACTTATATAATATATACTATATATATATATATATATATATATATATATATATATATATATATAGTATATAAGTATTGTAATAACTGCCTATTATGAGTATAATTAACCTAGTTGGTTTCCAGGACCAGAATGTATGTATCATCTAAAGATACATATAATGGGTGTGGCTTAGCGTCATACCCGAATAGGCAGCTACAAAGTGACAGCCTATAACATATTACTACATCTCCCTTCTTAAGATTAATAATATTCAAATACCTTGATGATTATATTTAACTAAAATAATAATAATAATAATAATAATGAACTAAATAATGAACAACACATACATAATATACCCACCACCCTCTTCCCGTATCTTAGTTAATCTCTATTAATCGATCAGGTGGTTTTGAAATTCTTCCTGACCGTGTTACGTAAGAGGTATTCTTTAATGGTATAATCATTTGTCTATTACGTCTTATAAACCTTTTGTCGGTATCTAAGACATATGATCGATCACTCTCTGGAGATCTATATGCTATTTTGGCTACTTTCCGTAGATCTTTAACAAATACTTCTTCGTTGTTCTCTAGTTCTCTCTTTTCTATAGTATACTTATTGTCTCGGTATTTCTTATTGTTTTCTTTATTTTCTTTATTAAATTTAATAAATTTCGGTTGATTAATTCTTCTTAATCCTTTCGTTATATCAGGTACCGTTGTATTCAGTCTTCTCCCCATTAACAATTCAGCAGCTTACAGGTGTGCTTCTATAAGCCAATAATCCTAAGTATGGATCATCTTCTTTACTTAATATATTCTTTATTGTTTGAACTCCCCTTTCTGCAACTGAATTTCCTTGAGGATGCTTGGGTGATGACGTAATATACTCAATATTATCGTTCATCTCTATCTTATATGTATATTCTAAGCTTCCTAAACCTTCAAAAAGCCTATTATCGATTTCATCAATTAGTTTTACTATTCCAAGTCCTACTGATAATCTTCTGGATAATAGCCCTACGGTTTGTTTTTCTAGTATAAATATCTCTTCTTTCATGGATTTTCCTTTATAGGTGACAATCGCATCAAAACATCCTATAACTTCTATATGAGTATTATTAGGACCTTTAAGAATTGTTGTCGATTGTCTCATCTTGGGTAAAGATTTGCTAAACGGTATCACTGTAACGCTAGCACCTGTATCTATTTTTAAAGATACTTGTTCTTGGTAACTTCCTATTTGAAGTCCTACTCTTCTTGTCCAATCTTCCTCTTTTTGATTTATACTTTCCTTTATTTCGCCTAGGAACTTTATGTTTTCCTTTATAATTTCATTCGTTTCTCTGCAATGGTTTTTACAACATATTGCCCAATATCCAATTTTCTTATATTTCATACATTTTTGATCGCTCTACATTGTTTTGGTGGATGCTCTAAATTACATCTTCCACACTTCTTGTTATTTTTCGTTTCGATGTTGTGCGTTTTCTTTTTATTTTCGAATTTCTTGTATTTTCTCGTTTTATCTTTGATGTAATCTATACTTTCCTTAGCATCGTGATTAATCGCCTTAACTTGTAATATGCTAGTTTCTTTTATTTTAACTGTTTCTACAATCATTTCTGCGGTTAACTCATACTGAGCAGCCTCTTGCAAAAATCTTTGCCTTAGATTTTCATCTGTCATTCCTATTATTAATCTGTCCTTAATGAGGGAATCTTTCAGATCCTGGAATTCGCATGTTTTTGCCAAATTCTTCAGTTCCGAATAATATAATTCTATTGATTCTCCTTCGGTTTGATCTCTTTTGAAAAAAACATATCTCTCGTATGTTGTATTTTTCTTTGGTGTGAAATAACTTTCAAACTTATTCTTGATCCATTCTAGATCTTCTTTGCCTTTTATAGTTATCTTTTTTTCATTTTCCGTTCTTTCAAAGGTTTCTTCTTTAAATGAGTTAAATATTTCTACTCCGTCTGGACCTATAATATTTAGGAATATTGCTACCTTGACTTTATCCTTCTTTTCTTCCAGCTCTGCTGCACATTCATATATTTCAAAGGCTTGAATCCATCTCTTCCATTCTATAGCACTGGTATTATCTGTATTTAATTTCTCGGGTATTCTGTACTCTGACATCTCTCCTTACAATAATTAACAACAATAATCACAATATAATATATAATAATTATAATAATTCGCAATATAATATATAATAATTATAATAATTCGCAATATAATATATAATAATTATAATAATTCGCAATATAATATATAATAATTATAATATTAATTTTTAATAATATTCTCCGTATATAATATAGGAATATAATATAATCATATTATATTATACTATAGAATATGTAATAATATGTAATAACTAAATATAAACTACATATATATATATAATATAATCACTGATTTAAAAAATATCTAGATGTTCTATATATTAAATAAATTCACTAATTTATAAAATATCTAGGTTTCTATAGAAATAAATAAATTAATGATTTATAAAATATCTAGTTTTTTTTTTTTTTTTATAGAAATAAATAAATTCACTGATTTATAAAATATCTAGGTTTTCTATAGAAATAAATAAATTCACTGATTTATAAAATATCTAGGTTTTCTATAGAAATAAATAAATTCACTGATTTATAAAATCTGATATATATACTAAATATTTATACTTTTAATATGTTCAAATTTATTCTCTAAATATATACATTTATATATATATATTACTTTTCCTACCACTTTATATGGTATACTATATCTAAGGTATAATATATATATATATATAAATATACTATATTATATAGTATATAATAATAATACAATACTATGTAATAATATATAATATTAATAATAATTCACATATTTATATTAATATTTAATATAGTTAATTTATATATAATATGTTATAAATATTATAAATACACTGATTTATATGATATATGTTATAGGGTTCTTAATTAAGCCCGCTGTCACCATGTAATAACTGCCTATTATGAGTATAACTAACCTAGTTGGTATCCAGGACCAGAATGTATGTATCATCTAAAGATACATATAATGGGTGTGGCTTAGCGTCATACCCGAATAGGCAGCTACAAAGTGACAGCCTATAACATATTACTACAAGTATGGTATGCTATTATTTGATAATATGGATCCTAACTATTTTAATTTAGTTACTTATTATAGTAGTTTAATTAGATGATTATATTCAATATTAAAAAACGATGTTTATTTATGAAATGTCGATAAATAGAATAGTGAAATTCATAAATTGTAGATATAGATTATAAATTGAAACAAGATACCGGTCAACTCGTGCCTAAAGCTCAGCAGTCAACTCGGAACATTACTAGTAGTTATTCACTGCCGTCTTATCATCACCATATACCTCTTATAGTCTTATCATAACCACATGCCTCTTATCATCACCATATACCTATTATAGTATTATCATCACCATGTACCTATTATAAGCTTATCATCACAATATATCTCTTATAGTATCGAATATGTACCTAATTATTTAAATATTATTTAATTTAATATTTTATAATACACAAATAATTGCTATCTTTAAATACAAAAATTAATAGATAAACAAATGTTTTTTATAATATGAGGTCAATAATTAAATATTAAGATTAATTATTAAATTAACAAGTTTATCACGAGACGATTGCAAGAATACAGGTTTAAATTGTTATTTATATTCTGATATTATATCTTACTTACATAAGATAACTATTTCGTAATACAATAATGTAACACTTATTATTTTAATATTTAAATATATTATATTAACATTTACGGTATAAAAAACAAACTGAACTAAATAAACCGTAAGTAGACTATATATAGTTTATATATAAACATGATATGTCTCAATTATATTTATATGAAATAAAGTATCGCATTATATTTTTTTATAATCATAAAAATGATCTGTTTTTATCGTAAATTATATAATTTTATATAAATTTAAATCATAATATTTCAACTTAATGTTGAATATTACATCTAATAATAATTACGTTATAATAGACAGTAAGAAATATCGGTAGAACAACAATTCAAATATCATTGTTTATATGAATAATCCAAATAAAAGTCACTCTATAGAGTTACATATAAGCCACGAGTTAAATACATTATTAACATTTTATTTTAAAATTAGTCATGCTTGACTAGTCAGCTATGGCTATATAATTACTATATATTATTTACGATGATATCTATTTGTATAGAGATTTACAATTATATATATATATATATATATATATATATATATATAGATTTGTGTGTGTGTATATTAAACATCTATCGAAGTAAATCGTTAATTGTATGATAATTATAGCCTATATTCTAATACACGTACGTACTATATATGCATGCATATATGTGAACTATAATTAAGTACTCTAGACATACTAATTCCCGTACGCCTATATATAGGCATATTGCCTATAGGCATATTGATTATTGGATCGCATCAATTTATACAGATAAATATTGACTGTTATTCAAGTTAAACGGTTAATTATGTATCGTACTTAAATTATGTATATCATTTATTCGATGTTAAAGTATAAACAATTGTGCATATCAATATAAAAATATATATACGACCATATATGACGTTATTATTTCACTTTCTTCCACACTTCCATAATATCTTCACTGTTATTGATTTCTACTTGAGATATCAGAGTCCAGTTGCTCGCTGTTAATAGGTCCCTCATCTGGATGTTGACACGTGATAATCGATTAGCATTACGTGTATATAGGTCTATTTACCTACGATGTATGTAGTTTAATTATAAGTAGTACTAATATAGTAGTTATTACCATCTATAAACACTGTGTGAACAACATAATTATAATGTTTTTTGTATATGTTTTATTATTACTATTTAATAATAATAAATAATTGCTATATCATTAATGTATGCATTAATTCTGAAGTTGAGAAGAATATAAATTCCAAAAATGTGCTAATGGTTTAATGGTTTATTGATGGCGGTATTGATTCTATAAATAGATTACAATAATAATTTCAATCAGATAATAATCCAAGTATTATTTATAACTAATATATAAACAAAATTAAATCAAATAAATATAATCTATTCATATAAAACCAATAATATGAAATGAAAGATATACAACTATATAAGATAAAGTATCAAATTAATCATAGGATGAAGACAATGTATAAATGAATATAATACAAATATCTTAAAGATATATTCTTAAACCATTAGGTAAAACCACCACCTACTGTTTTTATTTTATATAGGGGAAAGTCCCCGATTACCGACCCCCTCCTAATACCGACCCCCTCTCGTATCTCAGCAACTATAAGAGATATCAAAAAATAATATATACACGAACACGAACTGTTAGTAATTTAATGATACATATGAATAAGTATTTTGTTTTAACAAATATTTAATCCTACAATTGTTATTTGATAAAATGTAATATTCTGTTTTTACTTTTTAAATATTTGAATAATAACTTTTTTTAAATCATTGTAAATACTTTATTAATTAAAAGAAAACTTAATACTGCACATAATATTTTAGATCAATAAAATGTTTATAATTATTATAAAAATAATTCAATTTGAATAACTATTAACCAAAATATCTTAATTATAGCAGCCCATATGATTTTCCTAATACCGACCCTCTAAATTTCCCTAATACCGACCCCCATGTGATTTATAATATCCAATCAAAATAGATCATTATTTTACTTTAAAATATGTCATAAGTTGTTTGTTTATCATTGATATAGATTAAGGATTCATGATTCCATTATATTATATACTGATTAATAACTTAATATTAAATAATAATGTATACTATTTTAATATAATTACTATAAAGTTTAAATTTAAATTTAATATTACCATTAAAACATAATTTCAATAAAAAATAATTGCGTGCATGTTATAATTAATTATAATTATTAATATCTACTATGTTGATTGGATATTATAATACTAAAAGTATGTATACCACGATTATTTTAGGGGGTCGGTAATAGGGGGAGGGGGTCGGTATTAGGAACAGGTATCTGATTACCGACCCCCCTGTTTATTCTTGTAAATATAATTATATCAAAAATTTAAAATGGCCACATTATTCATTACCATAATATTACCCTATTTACAAAATTTCAAATAAATATATTTAATATTGAATACGTTATTACAAATAATCATTTAGGGGTCGGTAATCGGGGACTTTCCCCTATGATTAATTGAAGTAAATGTGCTGATAGTATTACTTTTGATTTAATAAAGCCGATATGTAAGTAATAATATAATACTTCAATATCCAATTACAGGACAAGAGCCTATATGTCGTCACATTTTAAAATTATTTGCATTAAATAGATATAGATACTATTATAATCGTTTTATTTAAAAAAACATTCATTCGATTTACTTATAATATTGACTATATATAGTGTACATATAAGTACATATATATATAGTTCCTATTATGTACACTACATATACCTAATTATAAGTATTACGCTGAGAGACAATATTATTATTTTTTTTTTATTTGTGTTTGTATATATTATAATATACTCGATTATACAGAGTATATTATACTATTAATATATTGAATTCTAGTATACAAGTCTTATTATTATTATTGTATAACTTTCCTATATCTATTATATTCATATACTATGGAGGTATCGATTTAATAAAGCTATTTATAACTTTCAATGCTCCTCATTAGACAATTGTCTATAAACTGATTTCATTAATTCATTCATAATAAATACATTCTGTTATATTTATAGAATTCCCAATAGTATTTATGATAATGTTAATGTAAAATACAACTTAACAAATAATAGACGATATAATATACCAAAAAAAATGTACCTGTACTCAGTGTTGGGCGTCGTTCCCGTTCCTGGAACGGCGTTCCATTTGGAACGGGAACGGGAACGGATATAAAAATAAGAACGGGAAAAGGGAACGCAGAAAGGAACGTATACCGAATAATGAACGGGAACGTGGAACGTGAACGCTTAGACAGACATATAGTAACTAGTTCCAGTGGAACACGTTCCTTTACAAGTACGTACGGAGATTTATATAGTATTAATTCAAGATATTTTTTATAATTATTTTATAATCTATTATAATATAAATAAATAATTACAACGATTAGCTATAGCGATATATATAACTAATCTTCTAACACAAGGGTCTTATATATTAAGAATCTATAATCCAATATAATAATATATTATTTTAAAAAATACATTTATATATAATATAAATTATAATAATATAATATTTTATTATTAATATAAATTTATTACAATGTACATTTTAGATTATACAGTATAGATTATGTATATTATACACCTTTCAAAATATTCATTATTTAGTAGGTACTGTACAGTGTACATTGTATACTCTATAGACTATATGGTATAGTGTACATTGTGAAGTATAAATTGTATACTATATTTTATGAATAATAAAAAACTGAAACTGGAACGTTAGGGGAATTATGTCTAATACGGGCCACTTTTTATTGTATCAAATAACTTTTTTATTTATGATTATAAATTAATGAAATTTTATCACGATTTAGATATTATAAACGTCAATAACATTACAATTTCAATTTTTGTAAAAATGTTATTTATCGTCGAAAATATGCCCGGCCCGTATTGCAAACAATGTTTGTAATACGGGCCAGGTGGTTTTAATACGGGCCGGGTGAAACATCCTATAGATGGCGAAAGTAGTTATCATTTTTCAACCAATCAAATGAATTGTTATATTGATGATACAATTTTCACGCTATAAGAATACTTATCACGCATACTTCAATTTATTTCAGTGATTTAAACTAATTTACACCATAGTGAACTACGGCAACCTACTAATGTAAACTACGTATCTAGTAGATACTATCTACGTTATTTCTATATATATAGGAATAAAATAAATAATAGATTACATAATTTGATTTAAATAAGTGGTAGTAGTAGTAGTAGTAGTAGTAGTAGTAGTAGTAGTAGTAGTAGTAGTAGTAGTAGTAGTAGTAGTAGTAGTAGTAGTAGTAGTAGTAGTAGTAGTAGTAGTAGTAGTAGTAGTAGTAGTAGTAGTAGTAGTAGTAGTAGTAGTAGTAGTAGTAGTAGTAGTAGTAGTAGTAGTAGTAGTAGTAGTAGTAGTAGTAGTAGTAGTAGTAGTAGTAGTAGTAGTAGTAGTAGTAGTAGTAGTAGTAGTAGTAGTAGTAGTAGTAGTAGTAGTAGTAGTAGTAGTAGTAGTAGTAGTAGTAGTAGTAGTAGTAGTAGTAGTAGTAGTAGTAGTAGTAGTAGTAGTAGTAGTAGTAGTAGTAGTAGTAGTAGTAGTAGTAGTAGTAGTAGTAGTAGTAGTAGTAGTAGTAGTAGTAGTAGTAGTAGTAGTAGTAGTAGTAGTAGTAGTAGTAGTAGTAGTAGTAGTAGTAGTAGTAGTAGTAGTAGTAGTAGTAGTAGTAGTAGTAGTAGTAGTAGTAGTAGTAGTAGTAGTAGTAGTAGTAGTAGTAGTAGTAGTAGTAGTAGTAGTAGTAGTAGTAGTAGTAGTAGTAGTAGTAGTAGTAGTAGTAGTAGTAGTAGTAGTAGTAGTAGTAGTAGTAGTAGTAGTAGTAGTAGTAGTAGTAGTAGTAGTAGTAGTAGTAGTAGTAGTAGTAGTAGTAGTAGTAGTAGTAGTAGTAGTAGTAGTAGTAGTAGTAGTAGTAGTAGTAGTAGTAGTAGTAGTAGTAGTAGTAGTAGTAGTAGTAGTAGTAGTAGTAGTAGTAGTAGTAGTAGTAGTAGTAGTAGTAGTAGTAGTAGTAGTAGTAGTAGTAGTAGTAGTAGTAGTAGTAGTAGTAGTAGTAGTAGTAGTAGTAGTAGTAGTAGTAGTAGTAGTAGTAGTAGTAGTAGTAGTAGTAGTAGTAGTAGTAGTAGTAGTAGTAGTAGTAGTAGTAGTAGTAGTAGTAGTAGTAGTAGTAGTAGTAGTAGTAGTAGTAGTAGTAGTAGTAGTAGTAGTAGTAGTAGTAGTAGTAGTAGTAGTAGTAGTAGTAGTAGTAGTAGTAGTAGTAGTAGTAGTAGTAGTAGTAGTAGTAGTAGTAGTAGTAGTAGTAGTAGTAGTAGTAGTAGTAGTAGTAGTAGTAGTAGTAGTAGTAGTAGTAGTAGTAGTAGTAGTAGTAGTAGTAGTAGTAGTAGTAGTAGTAGTAGTAGTAGTAGTAGTAGTAGTAGTAGTAGTAGTAGTAGTAGTAGTAGTAGTAGTAGTAGTAGTAGTAGTAGTAGTAGTAGTAGTAGTAGTAGTAGTAGTAGTAGTAGTAGTAGTAGTAGTAGTAGTAGTAGTAGTAGTAGTAGTAGTACTCATCGAACGTTAACCCATAATCAGCCTACGTATATTAGATCACATCTAAAATTCGTAGTTCATAATAGATCATTACGATCTAATATTGATACTCGACAACTTAAAGTCACTATACCAAAGCTGAAACGTACCGCGAAACGGGCATATTCTTATATTGCTCCAACTAAATGGAATGCTTTACCACTAAATTGTCGTCTTATTATAAACCCTGTTGCGTTCAAAATACGTGTTAAACAGTATTTAATCGATAGAAATTAAATTGTTTATTTATTTATTTATTTCTAGTTGTTTTCTTTCATACACTTATCAGAACACTAATGTGTTATGAAATGAGTGTTTAAATAAAACGTTTTGATTTGATTTGATTTGATTTAGTAGTAGTAGTAGTAGTAGTAGTAGTAGTAGTAGTAGTAGTAGTAGTAGTAGTAGTAGTAGTAGTAGTAGTAGTAGTAGTAGTAGTAGTAGTAGTAGTAGTAGTAGTAGTAGTAGTAGTAGTAGTAGTAGTAGTAGTAATTAACAAAATATGATAATTAATATATTTTTTAATATATTTAATACGGAAATATAATTATTAAATGATATCATTATCGATTACTAATATTGATTATTATCAATATACTATAATGGAATACTTAATAGACATGTGATTACATATATAATATATCTACACCTACGATGGTATTACAGTGTATAAGTATTGGGTGAACATGTTACATTAATAAAATTATATTTATAATAAATAAATTAATATGCATATCAATGTAATGTTAAAATATACGATACATGTAAAATATATTTATAACACAAATATCGATTTCTATATAAATCAAACTGTAAAATCTAATGAATCAAAAAGTATTGCATAATAAGATATTGAATTGTATGGCGAATTTTAATTGTATTATTGATTTAATTTATTTTTAATTGTAGCCTTTAGAATAGTAAATATAAAATAAAACTGTTCATTGAACTATGTGTTATAATGTGTGTCTGAATATTTAACGGCGTTGGGTATAAATTAGAATATATAATAATATATAAATTAATAATTTACGATGAATTATTTATGTCTATATATATTGTATAGTATTCAGGATCTAGAGAAATTAACAATATTAAAATATAATTTAAAAATATAAAATTTAAGAATTAATTATATATATGTGTTGTATTAGTGAATA
Organism: Osedax fenrisi; assembly: GCA_964019155.1. Classification (NCBI taxonomy): domain Eukaryota; kingdom Metazoa; phylum Annelida; class Polychaeta; order Sabellida; family Siboglinidae; genus Osedax; species Osedax fenrisi. The sequence goes on along the minus strand of OZ025243.1, from coordinate 1,354,714 downwards.
GATTTGAAAAATATTGTATACAATATAAAATAAATATTTAAGTTAAAATGTCGATAAATAAATATAACAATGATTTATATGAATAAACAAAAATGTTGTTAACAAAATGTGCAATATATAAATATTATAATGTAGCTACATTAAGTTAGATATAATAAATAAAATAGAAATAACAATGAAGTTAACAGTAAAAGTTAACAAAAAGTTAACAATAAAATGCATTCAATAAATTCTATAGAATATCGATAGAGCGTAACTTTAATTGTTCTATATAACGTATACTATGCTGAATAATGTAAACATGCATACTCGTGTGTTTCTAGAGACTGTTACATTTGATAATTATTTTCTATCAACTGACTTATAATTAGGAATTTAATGCAACAGTGAAAATATACACAACCTATATGTAGAATAATATTATATAAAACCATATAATAATGAATGGAAATTAGGAATGAGATAACATTCATTATTTATTGACAAATATGTATATAATTATTATAAATTATGTATTATAAATAATATCATATAATCATAAGCATATAATTGTATACATAAACTATTTACCAATCATATGATTTATAATATTAATACCATAGAAATAATAATATATTTTATACATTATATAACCTATCTATTATTAGTAAACACATTAATAAGTCGAATTACTGATAAGAAATTCATATTATAATTACTTCAAATGAAATACATTGTAACATCTATGGATTTACATATACGACTTTCTTTCATAATTATATTATTATAAACAAACAATGCACATAAATATAATTACTGCCTCGCTAGATATATATTAGATGCCATCTCGATGAGCTAACAATAGTTTCCGATCTCACTAATTTTAGATAATATTTATTACCATTATATTAAAATTTACATTATGCTTTAATGCATATTATATTATATCAATTATATTTCAATATAATATTTATTATCGATTATAGTTGATAATTATAGATATCTATAGATACCAATTATGATTTTATTATTTAATATTAAAATTGATACACTGATATAATTACAAATAATATCACATTTGCTAAAGTTATATATATATATATATTAATATGAGTATGTATCTATGAGTATAAATATGTGGTTATATATAATAGAATCGTACATAACGAGTAAACTTATTCCCTCTCATATATTCAAATATATGTACAATATTAAAAATGCATATATATTTAAACATATAATATACCTTTATATATCAATACATATTGATATTCATATATGAGTATATACGTATATATATAGTGTATATATATATATATATATATATATATATATATATATATATATATATATATATGTATATATTAACATACATATGAGTATACGTAAATATGAATACATACGGTGTAATAATCATATATATTAGAATCACCTAATTGTAATGTCTATGATAATAATGTACACATTCATTATAACCACTCTCGTAATAGTTCGATCTATCAATAAACGCATGTATGAATCATACTTTCTTTATATCGATGGTATGAATATACGATATAAAGAAAATTCTTTATATCGGTGGTATTAATACACGCACGATGTCACACGCACTTATATTACATTTTATTTCAGTGATATAATATTGTAAAATAGTAACATAGAATCAAGCATTTTCATTGGTCATGTGGCCCGTATTACTAACATTAGGTGGCCCGTATTGCAAACATTTGATACACTTGTTAAATAACCCCCCACGCACTTAATATTGAATATAAAGTTGAATGTATAAATTTATATTCTTCGTATTTAATTAATCTTTCCAATCGTGCTTTGAATAATTTAATTAATGTTATATTTATTAACGAAAATGGTGGATAAATAAATAATTATTTAGTACATTTTCATTTGAAAACTATTTTTTGATATAATGATCAATATTAGAAATATAAATGCAAATATTAAAAAAAAAAAATACCCCTTATTAATAGAAATGTGATACTGAATAAATCTTGTATATATTTTTTTTTGATTTGAACAATAGTTACTGAGATATCGCAGTGGCCCGTATTACACACTGGCCCGTATTACACATAATTCCCCTACATATCAAAGGAACGGTAACGGGAACGGGAACGGGTAATATAAAAATAACGGGAACGGGAACGTATAATATAAAAGGAACGGGAACGGGAACTGGAAAGGATAAATTAAAAGGAACGGGAACGGGAACGGATAAACTTAATAGAACGGGAACGGAAACGGATAACGCTAACAAAAGGAACTTTGCCCAACACTGCCTGTACTAATATAGTTTATTAATTGTTGAAGTGTATACATAGAATAGTTGGTAGAGGTATTTAGAAACTACACATTTTTAGATATTTATAATTATAATAATTAAACTAAAGTGTGCACTCATAAAATGGTGTTGAGAATGTGTATATAATAACTGTCTGTGTGGCTCAGTTGGCTAAGGCAACATACACACAATTATGCTACACACTATGTAATCAGTATACTATAGTACTAGAATTCGAGCCTTGTCCGGACAATTAATTAATTTTAAAAATGGGTCTTAAAATATTATTTAGAAGTGATCTTATATAAGTGTGTGTAAATAAGTGATCGGCTATCGTGGATGCCTTAACATGATAGCGACTTCTAAGGGACATTAGAGCCATATATAAGTTAAAACTTCATCCAAATTACTGGATGGAATATAAGGAATCCACCAAATAAAATAATAATAATATATATTCTATATATATATTTCTCTAAACATATAATAATGCGGCATCGTCGCGAAGTGACGATTCTACGAAATTAAAAAATAAATGCAAGATCGGAAGATACCAGTTATACTCATATTTTATTTCTCTTTAATATGCACTATCAAAATGTTACATTGTACCGTGTTATCATATATTAAAGTGGATTTATAAATTACGATTTTAAATTAATTCGCCTATAATAATCAATAGGTGGAGTTTTTTAATAACATTAGTTTCACCCAATGAGATTGATGGTTACCAGTAATCTTGTACGAAGTAATTTCGTACGATTTATTAAATTTATTTTAATTTATTTCATAATTATACAATTATTATACGAATATATATAACTTATTTTATTGAGAGACGAGGTAATCCTATAGGGCTAACTCCGATAGGGCTAACTCGGTTAGGGCTAATTCAGATAGGGATAACTCCGATAGGGCTAACTCAGATAGGGATAACTCCGATAAGGCTAATTCAGATAGGGCTAATTCAGATAGGGCTAACTCCGATAAGGCTAATTCAGATATTGCTAACTCCGATAAGGCTAATTCAGATAGGGTTAACTCAGATAGGGCTAACTCCTATAGGGCTAACTCCGATAGGGCTAATTCAGATAGGGCTAACTCCCATGTATTATGTATATTATATTAATTTCTCAATATTTGTTTTTATAACATAATTAATTTAAATCAAATAAATAATATATTTCTTATTTCTAAAATACTCCTAGATCATGCAATTTTTTAATAATAACTCATCATTCTCAACAATCCGCACATTGTGCCCCGCACATACACCGGGCCAAAACAGCTAGTATATATATATTTATATATATATATATTTATTATGTATATATATATACATAATGATATGTTAACATAATTATCCTATTATATCCTATATAATAATTTACCTTGTATATAGATATTTTCTTGCCATTTTTGAAATGTAATCTTGCCTCACAGTATTCAAATTCTAATTCTTTTTTTTGACATTCTATAATTAGTGGTGAATATAAAGAAATAATCCTCTTATTACAATTATAAATAACGTGTATGATAATATATATAGTATAAATAATAAACGAAGATAATAATAACATTAAATAGATATTCTAAACTAATATTTTAAACAAGCCAATATATATTATCAATGTTTGGAAAAAGTCAATTTATAGAATTTCAATGTAAAAGCATCATATCGGATTTCACGATTATATATTATATTGAAGAATACTATATAATATATATGTTACCTGTGTGGCTCAGTTGATTAGGCATACACACAAGCAGTAGGACACGAGTGCATGCCTCGACCGTACCATTAAAATAGTTCTTAAAATAATATTTAGAAGTGATCTTATATAATTAAGTATAAATAAAAGATCGACCTTCCCTTTTAAAACCTATGAATTCCTTAACATAAGTGAATCGAAGAGACATTAGAGCTGTATGCATATAAACATGGTTATAAGTGAAAACTTCATCTAGGTTCCTGGATATGAGATGAAAGGACTCCCCAAAAATAAAATAACAATAAAAATAACAACAATATATATATATATATATATAATAATAATACTCAGAGTTGGCTTAAAAGCCTAGATGAATGAAAAAGCAAAAGCTTGTCTGGTCATTCACCTATTTACGAAATTACGAGAAGTATATTAGTAAACGATAATATATAAATAAAATATATATATAAAAATATATAAAAATAAGATTTTATTAAAAATGTATTACATAAAGTGTATATAATATAAAATATTACAAACAATCAATCTATAATACTATTAAATTAAATATAAATGAAATAAACATAATTTTTTTTTAAATAAACACAAATTAAAAAAAATTTAAAACAATACTAGATATAAGGCTGCTATTAAGTACAACAAAGGATAATACCATTGCCACCGAGAATACCCAGGATGCATAGAACATCAACTTTCAGGTAAGGGTGCTCCAAATCCTATATCATTAGGGATTACACCATTGCCAGAGGTGTAAACGCTGATATCCTTATTCCCCGATGCATACTATACATCCCTAATACACCCAATGACTCAAGCATATCCAATCATGTACCCAAACACACCCACATACACTAATATATACTAATATATGATAAAACAAAAAAACAAAAATTATACATTATAATGATAAATATAAAAATTATATAAATTAAATTAGAAATTAAAAAAAAGAAAATAATTAATAGTACACTACAATAATTTTAAAATAATATTAAATAATATTTCTCGTAATCTCTCTCATCATGTATAAAACATAAATATAAATTGTAAAATACTAGATAACTTATAATAACAAATAGTAAGTAACATAATGCATAACTGTGATATATCATACATATATATAATATTATATAAATTAATATATAATATACATGGAATAAAAATAAATCATAGATATATAGAAAACATATAATATATAGAATAAATCAAGAAAAATATTACCATAATAAAAAAATAATAAAAGAAACATTTTTTTTAAATCAAAAAAAAAAAAAAAAAGATTATATATTTATCAGTAGAAATATTATAATGCATGCCACCTAAAAAAAGCGAATATTATTTAATTATAAAAAATGTAATTAAAAGAAATATTAAAATGTTATAAATAAAATGATATCTTTAGTTATAGTTGTATAAAAGTAAAAGTAAAAGTAAAAGTTCATAATATGTAATGTAAAAATGTATGTGTAATTATATAAAATATATATCATTAGTCAATTAGACGAAAATGATGTAAAAATGTATGTGTAATTATATAAAATATATATCATTAGTCAATTAGATGAAAATGATAATAAAGTAGAATAAAAGTAAGTGTATATACAAAATATAATATAATAATTTTTTAATTTGTAAAATTTAACATTAGTCAATAAAATAAAATTGTTAATAAAAGTATATCATTAGTCTTTATATAAACTTATTAAATATTTTTTATAATTTTTATTAAATTTATTTGGATTATTATTGTATTTCAGATTTATGTTTAGGTTATTCCATAATTGTGGTCCAACATTAGTCAAACAAAAAGCTTTTCGATCTGTTCTGACTTTTATTCTATAAAATAGATTTTTATTATAAGTTTTTATTTTATATAATTTCTGTAAATTTATAGGCAACATTTTATTAATTGCCCTGTTCATAAATTTAGCTGTATTATATTTCACAATATCACTAAATTTTAAAATGTTGAATGTTGAATGCAATTTATTATAATTATAACTATTATACTGTGTACCTAATATGCATTTTAACGCTCGTTTTTGTATAATAGTTATTTTTAATAAACTAGACACAAAAGTATTTCCCCATATATGAACACAATAATTTAGGTGTGAATAAAAAAAAGAATTATATAGTAAAATTAATGTTTTTATATCGAATTTATGTTTTACTTTATTTAAAATAGCAATTGCTCTACAAAGTTTTGTTGCTACATAATTTATTTGTTTTTTCCAATTAAGCTTGTCGTCAATATATACACCTAAACACTTTATATCAGTTACTTGTTTTAATTTAATATTATTAATATATAAATTTAAGTTTATATTTTCATTTTTATTTCTGATATTAAAAAGTAAGACATTAGTTTTATTGATATTTATAGATAATTTATTTATATTAAGCCATTTAAATAATTTATTTATATCTGTTTGCATTTTATCTTTAAGATTTAAAATTGTTTTATCATAAAATATTAAGTTAGTATCATCTGCGAATAAAATAGGTTTAAAATTATTTGAAATTTTGGGTAAGTCATTAATATATAAAATAAATAAAAGTGGTCCAAGAACAGATCCTTGTGGAACTCCACATGTAATATTATTATAATTTGAATTTTGACCATTTTTGGATACATATTGTTCCCTTTCAGATAAATAACTTTTTATTAAATTAAAAGCTGTACCTCTAATTCCATATATAAAAAGTTTATTTAACAATATGGTATGATCTAGTGTATCGAATGCTTTTCGTAGATCGATTGAAATTATTGCACATTTTTGTAATGATTCCAATTTATCACTTATGATCTCAACTGTTTCAGAAATAGCATCTGCTGTTGAAATATTATTTCTGAAACCATATTGGCAATCATTAATTATGTTGTGTTTATTTATGAAATTCAAAATTCGATTTTTTATCAATCTTTCTAATATCTTAGATAATTGTGGGAGTAACGATATAGGTCTATAGTTCTCTGGTTTTTATCTATCTACTGATTTATATAGTGGTATTACTTTAGATTTTTTTAATATATTCGGAAAATATCCATCTGATAAAGATCGGTTAAATAAATGACTAATAATAGGACAAATTTCTGTACTTATATTTTTTATAATATACATATTAATATCATTGAAATCAGTACTTTATTTTATTTTTGTATTTGATATTTCTTTTTGTATTTCAGTTAAAGTCGTAGGTAATAAAAACAATGATTCTTTAGTATTTAAATTCATTGTTGAATATATAGATTCATTACTAGGTTCATTAATTATTTGTTTAGCCAATGTCGGTCCAATACTAATAAAATAGTCGTTAAATTCTATGGAAGTTGGATTATGTAATGAATTAATTTCTTTTTTGTTTGTATTTATAACTTTATTTATAATAGCCCATGTATTTTTTATGTTATTATGATTGTTTGTTAATTTTGAAGAATAATACATATATTCAGATTTTCGTAATAAAATTGTCAATATATTTTTATATTTTTTATAATAAATAAATTTTTCTGTAGTTTTGTTTTTTAAAATATTTCTATACAATTTATTTTTTTTATTTATGCATTTTATTAGACTAGAATAAATCCATGGTTTTTTAATTTTTTTATTATCTTTTATTTTTATAATAGGACATTTATCATTATACAATCTTATTAAATCAACATTAAATTTATTAAATATATAATCTATAATATTATCTGTATAAATATAATCCCAGTTATGTTTGATTATACTATCTTTTAAATTATTTATTGTTGTATCATTTATTTGTCTAATATATTTATAGTAAATGTTTTTATAGATATAATATATATATGTTTCTTTCTCAAATATTTTCCCTAAAATGGATATTTAAAATACACAAATACTTAAGTTATATCTGTATACTATCTATAGATATGCATATTATATATTATATAGTATGCTATATATATATATATATATATATATATATATATACTATAATTAGTATAAGTGTTTCTTTATAGTGTTTAATATATTACTATATATATATATATATATATATATAGCATACTATATAATATATAATATGCATATCTATAGATAGTATACAGATATAACTTAAGTATTTGTGTATTTTAAATATCCATTTTAGGGAAAATATTTGAGAAAGAAATATATATATTATATCTATAAAAACATTTACTTTTTCAAAATAAATGTGTAGATAACAAAATATATTCTTTATTTATAAATCAATAATGTATTATTCATTAAATGTATTTATTTTTAATAATATATTGACATTTTATTTAATAGGATATTATATATATATGGTATTTTAATAGCATCTTTTTGTTGATTTAATTATAACATGTTAGATTTCAAATATTTTCCATATATAAATATTAAATATTATATCAAAATATAGTATTATATAATATTAAAAAGTTAATAAATATTACTATATATATATATTTATGTTAAGACCTGGTAAGGTAAGGTATATATATATATATATATATATATATATATAAACCACGGATGCCTTAATATGAGAGCGGCTTCGAAAGGACATTAGAGCCATATATGGTTATAAGTGAAAACTTCATCTAAGTTCCTGGATGGGATGAAAGGACTCCACCAAATAAAAATAACAATAACAATAACAATAACAATATATATATATATATATATATGTTATTGTTATTATTGTTATTTTATTTCGGTGGAGTCCTTCATCCCATTCAGGAACATAGATGAAGTTTTCACTTATAACCACACGGTTTTAATGTCCCTTCGAAGCCGCTCTCATATTAAGAAATCCATGGGTTTTATGGTTTTAACGAGATTCGATCATTTATGTATAAATTATTATATAAGATCACTTCTAAATATTATTTTAAGACCTATTTTAATGGTCCGGATGGGGCTTAAACCTGCGTATACTGCTTGTGTGTCTGACGCCTTAGCCAACTGAGCCACACAAACAGTTAATATATATATATATATACTAATTAGTATATATTATATAATTATCATTATATACAAATATTATAAATAATGAATATTAACAATTATTATAAATAAATTGTTATTATTATAACTAAAATATATTATTTATGACATATTGTATAATAAAATAGTAACTACGTATCATTAGGTATTACCTATTTGTACCATGTTAGCAATTTCGTCGATCATCGGTGTAAATCCAGCCAGAATTAGTACGTTTCCTTTAGCATCACTGGTTACTTGCAGAGTATTGCCCGCACCTTTAGGCTTAAACTGGACGATTGTTCAGATGTTATATATATATATATATATATATATATATATATATATATATATATATATATATATATATATATTATATAATCGGTGCAATTGTATGCTATCTAACTATATATGTAATTATTATATATATAATTATTTAATTTATAATAAATTATAAATATAATTATATAAATATAATCGAATTGCATTCCAAAATGATTGATTTGTCGAGGATAATCGTTATACATAAACTTGGCGTACTGGCGTATTTAATAAGGTCAGACACATATGTATAAGTGTTGATAGTTTCCTTGAATAATGGAATGAGTAACGGGTGATATGATATTGGGATTAAGATATGAAGAACTAGTAGATGCATTGAGTCGTACTATATAATTTCACACTTATCAACTAATTGACCATGAAAATGTATATATATATATATATATATATATATATATATATATATTTTATATACATATTATAATATGAAAGAATAGTTTATATATAATATCGTTTACATACATTATTAATGTATAAATTATACTATATATAGTATAATATAATATAAGTACATAGTAGTCCTACTTCAAGTTAAGTATATAAACTATAGTTTGTTTAATATTAAATGCATAATATATGTAGTATAGTATATATAATATATGAATATATATTCTGTAATTTAGAAATATAATTAACCGGTATACTAAAGGAAGATCCGCTATTCGCTGTTATAAATACACTTTCATAGGTATTCTCCATTTCTCAAATGAAATTCGATCTGAAATATTATTTAATAGCTGAATATTATATTAATACAATAATTATTGTTTGCAATTAAAACATAATATACCATAAATAAAAATAATGTTGTATATTAAATTCGTATTATTTATTTCAAAATAAGATATATGTGTATGGTGTGCTAAGGCTGATTATGTAATGAAATGCAGAATATCAACCCGACAAACAATTGGTACTGCGCAGGACTCCTGCAGGAGTCCTTATTTGTAACAATCGGCCTATCTATTATACATGTAAGCAGGGACAAATAAGGACTACAAAACGAATTTTCTGCATCCTGATAAGGACAAATAAAGACTAAAAAACGAATTTTCTGCATCCTGCTAAGGACAAATAAGGACTAAAAAACGAATTATCTGCATCCTACTAAGGACAAATAAGGACTAAAAAACGGACATTCTGCATCTGGCTAAGGACAAATAATGTTAAAATAACGGACATTCTGAATACTTGTAAGGACAAATAAGGACAAAATAACGGACTTTCTGAATCCTGCTAAGGATAAATATGGACTGAATAACGAACTTTCTTAATCCTGCTAAGGATAAATAAGGACAAAATAAAGGATTTTTTAATCCTGGTATAGACAAATAAGGGTCATATAAAGTATTTTCTATTCCTATATATAATAACCCAGAATTCAACTTACATCAAAAACTGAAGTTCAAAATGTAAGTTAAACTTAAGCCAATGGTAATTAATCAACTTAATTTCAACTTAAGTTCAAACTAAATTCTAAATTCAATAATAACAACATTTTAATATGTACACTTTAATCAATATTCAATTGCTATATATTCAATATTTAACAATTAGTTCAACATGATTTCTAATTATATTATCAATATAATTACGATTAATATTGTAGTTAAATGTGTCAATTTAATGAGATTATGATAATTTAGAAAAATACATAAGATTATTTAAATAATTTTAGTTTTTAGAATAATATTTTATTTATTAAAAGCAGTATATTAACTTACATATACAAGTAAAATAATAATTAATAATTAATTTGCATAAATAAAATTTAAATCAATATATTAAAATAATTAAAAGGTATAATATGTTATTCTTTCTATATTAAAACAAGTATATATATATACTTATTAATAATTAATAAACAGATAAATAAACAGTAACATATTATACTACTGAGCAGGGTATATAAAGGACATATGCCCTTATACAGGGGAAACTTCTAACAATCGATACACAACCCGACAAACAATTGCATGCATAAATTCCGTTTTAATATACTTATTTATCCTTATAATACACTGAACAGTATAAATGTACTGTGATACTACTGTAAAGGGTGCCTACAGTAATGTTAAAAATGTAGACCAAATAACTATGCAGAACTTTACTTTTTATATCCTTTATATTTATTTTTATTTATTTATATATAGTTTATTGACTACAAAAACACTGTGTGGTTATAGGCGTCGTTAGATAATAAAAAATCAAAAACAAAAATAAATAGAGAACGAATAATAAAATAAAATAGAACGAATTACAATGACTTAAAATGAACACACAGTTTACGTTTAAACAATGAAATTGATGTGTCACAACGAATATCATAAGGAAGAGAATTCCAGCTTTTCGGAGCAATAACAGAGAAAGCAGATTCATAGAATGCCAACGATGTAGATTGTTGCACCAACTTCATGATGTGGCACTTCCGACTGGATCTGTTGGAACTCTGAACAGTAATTGATTGAGCTAAATATTCAGGAAATCTACGGTAAATAGCCTTATGTGTAATACACAATAACCTATGTATAAAAATATATCTAAACTTAAGCCAGCCTAATGATCTCATTAAATCAGATATAGAAACTATTGAAGCAAAGTTTAGTTTATATAATACACGTATAGCACGACGTTGAATACGCTCAAGTTTATACATAAGGTTGACAGGTAAATTACATAATAATGAACAGCAATATATAAGTCTGCTGAAAACTAGCGAGTGAATTAAACATTTCGTCATGGCGAAGGTAAGCTTATTACGAGATTTTCTTATATTATATAGAAAATAGTTGGCAGTGCGAATCATGTTATTAATATGTGGATAGTAGTCTAGGTGAGATGTTAGAGTGACACCGAGGGCAGTTATAGATTCAGATGTTGGTAGAGATAGTAACAAAGGATGAGTGATTGATAGTGGAGAACTGGGTCTCGAAAATATGATAGTGTCAGTTTTAGTCATATTTAAGGAGAGAGAGTTATAAGAGAACCATTCAGTGAGCTCAGTAATACAGTTAAACATAGACATTTGAATCATATCAGAATCACTAGAACTAGGAAATTACGTATATATCTGTAGATCATCAGAATAAAGATGATAGTGAATATTGGGATATTTGAGAAATATTGATTTAATAGGGAGAATATAAATAATGAACAATATAGGCCCAAGAACAGAGCCCTGTGGTACACCATGCATGTTAACATAAGGAGGAGACAACGAGGAGTTAATCTTCACGGAAGATATACCCTGCTCAGTAGTATAATATGTTACTGTTTATTTATCTGTTTATTAATTATTAATAAGTATATATATATATACTTGTTTTAATATAGAAATAATAACATATTATACCTTTTAATTATTTTAATATATTGATTTAATTTTTTAATTATAATTATATATGCAATAATAACATATATGCAAATTAATTATTATTAATTATTATTTTACAAGGTATAATATGTAGTGTAATATATATTATAATAACTATAGGGGAAAGTCTCCGATTACCGACCCCCTCCTAATATCGACCCCATCTCGTATCTCAGTAACTATAATAGATATCAAAAAAAAATTATATATATAAACTGTTAGTAATTTAATGATAAATATAAATAAGTATTTTGTTTAAAAAAAATTCAATCCTACAATTATTATTTGATAAAATGTAATATTCTGTCTTTACTATTTAAATATTTGAATAATAACTTTTTTTAAATCATTATAAATACTTTAGTAATTAAAAGAAAACTTAATACTGCACATAATATTGTAGATCAATAAAATGTTTATAACAATTATAAAAATAATTTAATTTGAATAACTATTAACAAATATATCTTAATTATAGCAACCCATATGATTTTCCTATTACCGACCCCCTAAATTACCCTAATACAGACTCCATGTGATTTATAATATCTAATCAAAATAGATCCGTATTTTACTTTAAATTATGTCGTAAGTTGTGTGTGTATCATTGATATATGTCATATATCAATATATACCATGTATACATATTAAATAATACTATACACTATTTTAATATATATTTAATATCCTAATTACTATAAAGTTTAAATTTAAATTTAATATTACTATTAAAACATAAATTCAATAATAAATAAATTGCGTGCATGTTATAATTAATTATATTTAAGTATATCTACTATTTTATTAGATATTATAATACTACAATTATTTATACCACGATTATGTTAGGGGGTCGGTAATACGAGAAGAGGGTCGGTATTATAATACTTATAGGCACATGTATCAGATTAACGACCCCCCTGTTTATTCTTGTAAATATAATTATATCAAAAATTTATAATAGCTACATTATTCATTGCCATAATATTACCCTAATTACATAATTTCAAATAAATATACTTAATATTGAATAAGTTATTACAAATAATCATATAGTGGTCGGTAATCGGAGACTTTCCCCTATAGTAATGTCAATATTCACTATATAACAATTGTTATCATATGTTAACATATACATAAATCATATTTATTATTCCTCGCCAACAGGCAATGGCAATGATGACACTGTTAAATAATACAATGATCTTTTGAGATGATTTCAGCTAAAGCTAATATTTACGGATCCTTAATTATACTATTTTGAAAAGTCTAAATTCACGTGAAACAAATTTAAAATAATAAAATATACGTATTAAAATTACTTGAAGAAACACATAGATAAATTCATAATTTATTTGTAGATCTAAATAAATATATAAATTATTTAAGGAATACAATAAATATATATTAATAAAATGAAATATAATTAGTTGTTTATGTATATATATATATATTTATATATTAATATTTATATAATTATAATTCTTGAAATACTATAAAGAATTGTATAAATGAACGAAATATTTAAAATATTTATAATAAAAAATATGTATTTATGTATACAATTTATAAATTTCAATTTACATGAGGAGAAATTAATAAATAAATAATTTAATAGAATTTTTATATATATATATATAATAACACAAATAATAGCAACAAATAATAGCTATTATATATAATTGTATACAATATAATTACATTTTTTTAAATCTGAGATAACATATATGTAAACATTACATCTATAGCTGTAATTTTTATAAACACTGTGCAGAATATTAACATATTTTCTCATAGTATATTGAGATCCTGTAGGTTTACAAATATTCATATTTGTTTTTTATAACGATTTTTAATGTAATGTATATATATACATATATATTTTAAATCTCTCTCCTACTAACCAGTTTAGTCTAATCTTTTTTAATTCAATACGTACAGAATAGTACACTATTTGTTTTAAAATTCTAAGTTATTAGTAAATGCTCACTACTTCTTAGAAGAACTACTAACACTGATTCGATATACACACTTCGATTAACGCAACATTGGTACGGGGCTATTAATAGCTATTATACTACAGCCATTCCTGTATTGTTTACCGCAATTCACTCCACAATATACACATACCGATACGCTGACCTGGCTCTTACACGTACTTCACTGCGTATGTATGATATCGACGTGTACGCGCTCCACACTGTACGTCGGCCTACTAATGCTACGCGGTATTTAATACAGGTAAACTCTATTGTCGCTGTTGATTAATTATAGACTCGATCTATATACACTCGAGCTCGGTTTTATAATCTATTATTATTGCAAAAATAACTTAATTAGTCGATATAAACAATGACAGATACGAGCAATATATGCAACGTATATTTGCTTATAGGCACGAATAAAGTTAACGCCTAGTAACGTCTAGTGAAGTTTAGAGTAGACTTAGTGGAGTAAACTTTTCTACTCCAAACTTTATTACACTCGAATAATACAACCACGTGGCGAGTTGTAGAGGTTAGAGTATAGTGACCGACAACGCACCCTATAGCTATTACGTTTGATAAGTATGACGTAAGGGTGGGGGTAACCTAATACGGGTACTTTAATACTACAGGATCTTACGTTTTATGACTCAATATTTGTATTCAAAATTACAATATATTTATATTATATGATTATAGATATTATTGTGATTTTAAAATTTTATTTAATATTTGTATTCAATAGATAACGGGGGTGTCCGTATTCGGTACCTATATATAGGTACATACGTACATATATGTCCGACTACGGACACCATGTGTTATAATACGGACATCCTATGTACCACTAGATAAACTATATATTATTGATGAATAAATCAGTCAAATTACAATAACATTAATTATAATTAATTTTACGAATAATTTATTGTAATTTAATTAGTTAATAATTTATTTTGTTTATTATTTATTTAATTAATAATACAATTAAAGTATATAAATAATAATATTTTTTAGATATAACTCTATTGGTGGTATTAATATTATAACGCACGCGATTTTTATGAAAATCATAATAGTTCATACGATGCGCGCTGATTGGTTACAGGGTGTCCGTATTAACACGTCTATATTGTCCGTATTAGGAACTTATATGACCTCTAGATATATACTTATAACTTAATGAATATTTGATAACAAATAAAGAAATTATATATATAATTTTAGAATGCTTTATTTTTTAATAATATAGTGTTATCCCAGTAAACAAAGGTTTCATTGATTGGTGTTGGAATAGGTGAACAACACGGTGAAATACACCGTGACAGATTACGTTCAGTTACAACATAGGTGTCGATGACATTGTGACAGAAGTTGTTTTTTGGCTATCTTTTTTTTTATACATTCACATGGTCAATGAAACATATATGGTCACCCTTTTGTGACCAGAATATAGTCAATGTCACGCATTTAAACTCCATATTGTGACCAGAATATATCAAATGTCACGCATATATATTTTTTTCGTGACCAGAATATAGTTATCGACACATATCTTAACACCGTGTGACACAAATATGGTCAGTTTCACCAATAGTATTACCTTTTGTGACCTGTATATGTTCAGTGTCACCTATCTTACATTTTATTAACATCATATATTAGGCTAAATTAATTTAAATTTCTTATTATGTATATATATTTATAACATTATACATACTTATTTATTATAGATTAATTAGTAAAACTATTTACTTTAGTCATTACAAATATTGTCTTGGATATATATAGTTTAAATTTTATTAAATTCTAAAATAATTATTAAAAATACTATTTCGTATATAAACTTTTAATTTAATTATTAAAAATACTATTTCGTATATAAACTTTTAATTTAATTATAAAATAATTATTTAATTTTATCATTACAAATAATATAGGTAATTTTTAATTATAAAATATCTATGTAGTAGTAGTAGTAGTAATAGTATTTATTTATACATAAAGATTAATATAATATTCTACAATGTGTTTTACTGTTTGTCGAACAGTTTACAGGTGTGGGTTCCGTGATTTAACGATCATCCGTAAAAATAATATAATAAAATAAAATAACATTCTTAAATATAATAATATAATAATAATATAATAACACGATTACATTTCAACGAGGGTTAGATATGTGGTATTTTAGTGGGGAACGTTTGAATAGCTCCTTGAGTTTATATTTGAAAGTGGTGATTGAGATATCTTCTTTGCGTATGGATTGGGGAAGTTTATTCCAGAAGCTTATTCCAGGAAATTTATTCATTACAAATAATATATTAGATATCAAATTTCTAATTGTATTAAATTATCTAATCATATATGAGTATATCATTAAATTAAACATATGATTTTTATATATATATATATATACATTTATTAATGAAATATAAATAAAATTATATAATTAAAATGAAGTAACAAAATAATTAAGAAAATAATAATATACATATGTATATATATATATATATATATATATATATATATAAATAATAAACGCATTACTCCATATTTGATTTTCATTATTCGATTATTTCTGTTAAAAAAATTATTATATAAAATATATGTACTACTAAATATATTGTCATACTTACATACTTACATACGAATATAGTTATCAATTGATCATAGAACCATTGCTTCGGGTATTCCAGAATGCGACTGCATAACAGATTCTGAATTTTTTATAATTATTTATATATATTTAAATTCTGTAAAATAAATAATATTTATATAATATAGTAATAATATCTAATTTTGTATTAAAATCCAAGTTGACATAGAAGACCTATTTGAATGATCTAGATAACAACCATTTAATAGATGAACTAATTGTAAATATGATATAAAATAGAACATAATTATAAAAAATTAAATAAAACAAATAATAAATTAAATATAATAGATGTGTTTGTGTGTGACTATGTTTTTATGTATGTTAATGTGTTTATATATGTATATACACCTATAGGTGTATGTATGTGTGTATGTGTGTGGAGATAACATAAGCAAATACAAAATAAATACTAACACACAATCAAATGGCACACTTGTTATATTTAGTAAACAATACAGATTTAGTCATAGTTGTCCAGAGAAATCGTTTAGCAATAATGTACATATATCTTGATACTGTAAACCCAAGAGTGGTCTGTATAATTTGCATTAAGTAGTTTAGCTATAATTAAATAGTAGAATTATAATATATACTTATTTATAAAAAAATATAATATATACTAACATATTCTAAATATGATGCCTCGTCTTTTAATGTTATATTCATGTTCAGCAATTCTATTTCTAATTCAACCGGACTAATGAACAATTAATTTGTTATTACTTTTCTAATTAAGAGAGTAATGATGTGTCTATGGTTTTCAAGGCTCTCTTCCAATTTGAATATCTAGTTTTCTCATTCTCTTTCCTATAAATAGATATTTATATTAATTTTATATAAAAACATATAAACATAATGCTGTATAAATATATATATATATATATATATATATATATATATATATATATATATATATATATTTATAGATCACTATGTATATATATATAATATTTAAATTATCAAATATTATTATTATTTCCATTAAAAAATATGAATAAATATATAATTATTTAAATAATTAAATATATTCCTATGGTTATATTTTGGCTGCGGTTATACAAAAGTAGAATTAAGTTGGTAGACGGTCGACGTAGCTTATACATTACATACATTATACATTTATTTTATATATCATGTTACTGTAATGATACAATACAAGAAGGACATGTCACTACTTATGTATTACTATTACTACATTATTAACTATGTATTATAATATAAATGTATTAGTAATGTGGATCATGACATTAAATTCAATATTCTGACGATGAAATCAATTGTATTTTATATATTGTTAATCTATTGTTATATATTGTTGATCATAGAATATTATTGTATACAAGATTAACTTTACATTTATTATTTATTTGTTATCGATACACTGAGATTACTACTTTAATATATAAATTAAAATGTTATATATATTTAATTTTAGAGTAATATAATATAGTAATAATAAGTAATAATTATTAATTAATATTTTAAAATATATTACAATACATAGTAACCTAACATAAAATAAATAGGCATATATTAAATAAGGCATATATTGCATATAGGCATATATTATATGCATATGTCCTATTCGTAATAGTCCATTATTAATAATTGTTTAATGACATTTTAATAGTAATGTAAAATTAAATATAATGAATATATGTTACCAAATCATATGTAATTGTATATATTTAATTATATAATTTAATTCAAACTATATTATGATTGATATTAGTAATATGATAACACCTAGGTTAGTAATCAATAATAAATAATCATATTATACAAATATATAGCAATAAATTCTAACTTTACATTAATATATACACATATATTATTAAATTAATAAACTATAGTTATACAATAGTATTAACCACGTGAATTCGGTGTATTCTTGTGCAATGCGGATAACACTGGATCTTCTATTTTATCTGGAATATTAAATTTCTTTTAAATATATATAAATAATTAAATAACATATATTTAGAATATGTAACTACTCTATTTAAATAATTATTACAAATATAGAATAATAATATTTACTATAGTAATTTATACTATTATTTCTTATATATATATATATATATATATATATATATATATATATATAACTGTTTACACTATATAAATATACAAATCATTATTGAATATAATATAAAATTAATGGTATACCATTAATTTATATATATGCTATATAAATTTATATATGCCTTAAATTATTATTTTTTCTATTACCTTTATAACATATCCCATCTTCATCTAATTTTATTTTTTCAGTACATACTAATATTAAATATAATATGATTAACAAGAAATAAGAATGATCAATAAATGTAATTAATAATAATGCTAATTAATGCGAACATGTGTATTATAGTAAGCTATGTTCATACCATAGAATTATAGTTTACCAGTAAACTACAAATATATAGATTGTCTAGGAATATATAGACCATACATGGTTCACACCAATAAATACAGAGCCATATCAGCCATATTTTTATAACAAGAACATAACAATCTAGAAGTTTCGATGTGAACGGCTATAATAACAGGCCAATGTTCTAAAATCATATAATAATATAGAATTATATTTCAATTTTTAAACATGTTAATACATATTTAAAATATATTAAAACATTATCACATAATAGTTGGTATGTTATTATATATAATTAGATATTACATAATATTTGAATTCCATACAATTCTATTAACTAGGCCATTTTCATTAAATTATAAGGAACATCCCACCGGCCTAAATAAATGACACATAATATGTTTACCAATTTAATTAGGTCAATGATATGTGGATAGCTTTAATAGATCATCTATAAATCTAAATAGAATATTATATTTAATAATAAGTTGTGAATTACATACAACTTGTGATACATTTTTTTATATCAAATTTTCTATTATTATCATTATTATAATCTTTATTATCATTATTATGATCCATATTTATATAAAAATAATCAAATACATCAGATGTATAATATATTGATCAAGGAGTAATAATAGTTATCAATAGTTATAGTAATATTAATAATAATAATTATATAATCATAATATTATAATAATAATTATTATTATTATTATAATATTAATAATGATACTAGTTATAGTAATATTAATAATATATTTTATATAATAATGAAAATATAAATAATAATAATTATTTTCTAAAAAATGTAAATCAATTAGAAATATTTATATATATATATTATAATTCTATTAGTTAGATATATAAATATATATATATTAAAAATCTAACCAAAATATTAAATGATATTATCTGGATATGTAAATAGGTATATGTTGAAATAAGTATTTTTAATAATAGAGATAAAGAATGATACGATTGATATATTATTTGTTATGACATGAGGAGAATAAATTCTATAAAGGAAGTTAAAAAATTATGTCAGAATTAATGTAAACAATCTGGATTATAAAATCGAGTAAACAATTATATTAGCAATATAATTTTAACAACAATATTCAATCCATAATACTAATAATTATTATAATAGTAATAATAATAATAATCATAATAATAATAATAATAAAAATAATGTATTTAATGAGAATATAAATAATAATTATTATTATTGTCATTAAATTTAAATCTATTCAAAATATGTATACATATTTTTAAGTTTATATATACATATATATATATATATATATATATATATATATATATATACATATATACATATATACATATATATATACATTAAGTGTATATATATATATATATATATATATATATATATATATATATATATATTATAGGTAATATAAATATTGAATATTAATAGTGTAATCTACCAAATTATTTAATATATTATTTAATATGTGAGAAAATGTTCGCTATTATATTATTGTATTTAATAAATCATCATGTAAATGAAAATAAATGAAAATTAAATATATTATTTTTATAAATTACTATATAAACTATATTAAACTCTCAACTTCTACGAAGTTACACATTATATAATTATAATTATTATATATATATATATATATATAATACACTTATAAGTGATACTCTTAAGAAATTTGAGGAGGATATTCGAATATGATTATACATAATACACTTCAGTGAATGAATTACTTATTTATTTTTGTTTAAATTATATAGATTATTAAATGTATAGAATTTAGTTTAATTAATTAATTTTATTTAATTTAAATTATTAAAAAATATGTACTTTATTTAATTAAATGAATTTGTAATGTATATCTGTTTTATAACTTCATCATCTCACAACACTAGGAGCATAAATAATTTCTCAATTATTAATTTCAAAAAAGAACTATGCAGAAGAACATTAATATACATTGGACCAATTACCTGGAATAAGCTTGATAATATTTTAAAAAATATTTCAAATTATAAATTATTCAGGAAACGTATGTATACACATTTGTTATCTTCTTACTCAGTATACTTATAATCTAAATCTCATTTTTCTAATTTTATATCTTTTATCATGTCTTTTATCTAATATTGTATTATATACTAAGATCCACATTTTATTCTTATTTTAATTTATTGACGTTTATGTAAAAATTAAAAAAAAATTAATACTTTTGAGTGTTTTACTTTACAATATTTTATTTCCCCGACATTAATAATATTATTTTACTGAATTTTTGCATTTTATATTTGAATTTACTTTCATGTTTTCTTTCTTTTTAATTGACGTTTATATAAAAATAATAAAATTAAAAAAAACTGTTAGGTATTTCTTTTTTCTTTAGTATTTTCTTTAGTATTTTTTATTTCCCTCTGACTAATAATATTATTTGACTTTATTTTTAATTACATAAACATTTTGTATTGAATCTTTTTTCTTGTATACTTGATTATACTTCTTTGTTTTATTTCTCTTTATTGACACTTATATAAAAATTAGTAATTAAACTAACATTTCAGTTTGAACAAATATTTTACATTCTTTACATTATTATAAAGTATTACAAAAAAATTCCTAAAACTTATTTACGGAAAAAAAAAAAAAAAAAAAAAAAATGTTACATACAGTTCTTACCATCTTTCTAGATATTCTTTTTGTTATGTTTTATTCAGTTTTATTCAGTTTTACTTCATTTTACTTCATTTTTTTCTTCTTTTATACTAATACATCTATATTTTTGTTTAGTGTATTATTTTATAGTACTTATTATTTATTTTAGTTATTTATTTATAAATAATTAAATGATGATTACATAATTTTATGGCAAGTTCAAACAATTTATATTATTTTTCTATTTTATTCATTGTATTGTATCTATGTAAACAGGAAGTCATCTAATATTTTATAATATTTTATTTATTTAGTTTTTTTTTGAACTTGCTTTAAAATTAAGGGTAATTGTCTCGATAAGCTTTAGCTTCTACAAAAACCCTGGTGCAAACCTAAATCTGATAATAATAATAATAATATATAATATAATGTGTATTACATGTATATATGCAGACATGTCTATGATTCGAAATATATTGATCAACTATTAAGTCAATATGTCTTATGTGTAATTCTTAATTCACTGTTTCAATTATGTCCTTATTAGTAAATAATATTTAAAATATCTTAGTACAAAATCATATATATATATATATATATATACCTACATACTATTAAATCCATATGTTCTATAGAAATTAATAATTTCATTATTTAAGTGTGTATTTCATTATTAATCAAATAAACTAAAACTATAATATATATACTTATTCATAATATATAGTTAAGATATAAGATATATAGTTTCAATTTAATTTTCCAATTATTATACAATAAAATAACTTATATTATAACTTATAATTTATAAGTATATACATATTAATAAAAATATATATATTATATTATTAGACATATATATATATATATATATATATATATATGGATTGGGCCACTTCTCTTCTCTATAGATATATATATATACTTACGTCCTATCTCTAATATTATTCGCAAATACCCTACTATCTATTACCACATATATGCTGATGACATTCAACTACTAC
Source organism: Osedax fenrisi (assembly GCA_964019155.1). NCBI lineage: Eukaryota > Metazoa > Annelida > Polychaeta > Sabellida > Siboglinidae > Osedax > Osedax fenrisi. The sequence goes on along the minus strand of OZ025243.1, from coordinate 1,331,337 downwards.
TGTAACTGCCCATTGACTCTATGAACTCTAACTCCGAGCTGTCAGATTGTACCTCTGAGATCACTTACTGGTTACTAACTAATGACCTCTTAGTCAATAATTCCAAAACTGAACTTCTTAACATCTCGAAGGTACCTGCCACTTTCCCTACTCTGTCAATTTACGGTATAATTATTAAACCTTCTGATTCTGTGCGCAATCTTGGTGTTTTAATTGATAGTATACTCTATCGTACGTCTTACGGTGCTTGACATTTAATGGTGTGTTAGTATTTATGTTGTATTTGCTTATGTTATCTCCACACACATACACACATACATACACCTATAGGTGTATATACATATATATATATATATATATATATATATATATACATCATAAACATGCATACATACAAACACATTAACATACATAAAAACATAGACACACACAAACACATCTATTATATTTAATTTATTATTTGTTTTATTTAATTTGTTATAATTATGTTCTATTTTATATCATATTTACAATTAGTTCATCTATTAAATGGTTGTTATCTAGATCATTCAAATAGGTCTTCTATGTCAACTTTGATTTTAATACAAAATTAGATATTATTACTATATTATATAAATATTATTTATTTTACAGAATTTAAATATATATAAATAATTATAAAAAATTCAGAATCTGTTATGCAGTCGCATTCTGGAATACCAGAAGCAATGGTTCTATGATCAATTGATGACTATATTCGTAATAGTAAGAGGCGATCTGGTAATGTTAGCTATAATGTAAGTATGACAATATATTTAGTAGTACATATATTTTATATACTAATTTTTTTAACAGAAAGAATCGAATAATGAAAATCGAATATGGATTAATGCGTTTATTATTTATATATATATACATATGCATATTATTATTTTCTTAATTATTTTGTTACTTCATTTTAATTATATAATTTTATTTATATTTCATTAATAAATGTATATATATATATATATAAATCATATGTTTAATTTAATGATATACTCATATATGATTAGATAATTTAATACAATTAGAAATTTGATATCTAATATATTATTTGTAATGAATAAATTACATAGTTATTTTATAATTAAAAATGACCTATATTATTTGTAATGATAAAATTAAATAATTATTTTATAATTAAATTAAAAGTTTATATACGAAATAGATTTTTAATAATTAAATTCAATAATTATTTTATAATTAAATTAAAAGTTTATATACGAAATAGTATTTTTAATAATTATTTTAGAATTTAATAAAATTTAAACTATATATATCCAAGACAATATTTGTAATGACTAAAGTAAATAGTTTTACTAATTAATCTATAATAAATAAGTATGTATAATGTTATAAATATATATACATAATAAGAAATTCAAATTAATTTAGCCTAATATATGATGTTAATAAAATGTAAGATAGGTGACACTGAACATATACAGGTCACAAAAGGTAATACTATTGGTGAAACTGACCATATCTGTGTCACACGGTGTTAAGATATGTGTCGATAACTATATTCTGGTCACGAAAAAAATATATATGCGTGACATTTGATATATTCTGGTCACAATATGGAGTTTAAATGCGTGACATTGACTATATTCTGGTCACAAAATGGTGACCATATATGTTTCATTGACCATGTGACTGTATAAAAAAAAAAGATAGCCAAAAAACAACTTCTGTCACAATGTCATCGACACCTATATTGTCACTGAACGTAATCTGTCACGGTGTATGTCACCGTGTTGTTCACCTATTCCAACACCAATCAATGAAACCTTTGTTTACTGGGATAACCCTATATTATTAAAAAATAAAGCATTCTAAAATTATATATATAATTTTTTTATTTGTTATCAAATATTCATTATGTTATAAGTATATATCTAGAGGTCATATAAGTCACTAATACGGACAATATAGACGTATTAATACACCCTGTAACCAATCAGCGCGCATCGTATGAACTATTATGATTTTCATAAAAATCGCGTGCGTTATAATATTAATACCACCAATAGAGTTATATCTAAAAAATATTATTATTTATATACTTTAATTGTATTATTAATTAAATAAATAATAAACAAAATAAATTATTAACTAATTAAATTACAATAAATTATTCGTAAAATTAATTATAAATAATGTTATTGTAATTTGACTGATTTATTCATCAATAATATATAGTTTATCTAGTGGTACATAGGATGTCCGTATTATAACACATGGTGTCCGTAGTCGGACATATATGTACGTATGTACCTATATATAGGTACCGAATACGGACACCCCCGTTATCTATTGAATACAAATATTAAATAAAATTTTAAAATCACAATAATATCTATAATCATATAATATAAATATATTGTAATTTTGAATACAAATATTGAGTCATAAAACGTAAGATGCTGTAGTATTAAAGTACCCGTATTAGGTTACCCCCCCCCACCCTTACGTCATACTTAGCATACGTAATAGCTATAGGGTGCGTTGTCGGTCACTTTACTCTAACCTCTACAACTCGTCACGTGGTTGTATTATACGAGTGTAATAAAGTTTGGAGTAGAAAAGTGTACTGCACTAAGTCTACTCTAAACTTCACTAGACGTTACTAGGCGTATACTTTATTCGTGCCTATAAGCAAGTATACGTTGAATATATTGCTCGTATTTGTCATTGTTTATATCGACTACTTAGGTTATTTTTGCAATAATAATAGATTATAAAACCGAACTCGAGTGTATATAGATCACAGAGCTAGAGAGAACGCTTTCTTTTCTCTCTAGCTCTGTGATACAGATCGAGTCTAATTAAACCAACAGCGACAATTAAGAACATATTTTATGCGGCATTTTGTACCTGGATTAATACCGCGTAGCATTAGTAGGCCGACGTACAGTGTGGAGCGCGTACACGTCGATATCATACATACGCAGCGCGAGTAAGAGCCAGGTCAGTGTATCGGTATGTGTATATTGTGGAGTGAATCGCGATAAACAATAATTGAATGGCTGTAGTTAATAGCTATTAATAGCCCCATACTAATGTTGCGTTAATCGAAGTGTGTATATCGAATCAGTGTTAGTAGTTTTTCTAAGAAGTAGTGAGCTATTACTAATAACTTAGAATTTTACAACAAATAGTGTACTATTCTGTACGTATTGAATTTGAAAAGGTTAGACTAACCTGGTTAGTAGGAGAGAGATTCAGAATATATATATATATATATATATATATATATATATATATATATTCATATTTATAACTGCATATGTGTCTCAGTGGCTAATGCGTCAGACACACAAGCAGTAGGACACGGGTTCGAGCCTCGTCCGGACCATTAATTAATTTTATAAAATGGGTCTTAAAATATTATTTAGTGATATATATTTAAAGTGATCTTATATAATTGTGTATAAATAAATGATCGGCTCTCGTTAAAACCATTGATGCATTAACATGAGAGCGGCTTCGAATGGACATTAGAACCATATATGGTTATAAGTGAAAACTTCATCTAAGTTCCTGGATGGGATGAAAGGACTCCACCAAATAAAAATAACAATATATATATATATATACATTACATTAAAAAATCGTTATAAAAAACGAATATGCATATTTGTAAACCTACAGGATACTATGAAAAAAAAAAGTTAATATTCGGGAAAGTGTTCATAAAAATCACATCTCTGTTATCTACGATTTAAACAAATTAAATTAAATTTTATAATAGCTATTTTTTGTTGCTATTATTTGTGCTATTATTTATATATATATAAATTAATTTCTTCTTATTTATATTGTAATTTAAAAATTGTATACTTACATACATATTTGTTGTTATAAATATTCTAAATATTTCGTTCAGTTCTACAATGCATCATTCTTTAAATTAATTTAAATATTATAATTTATAAAAAATATTAATATACATAACACAAATTCTATTACATTTTATTAATATATATTTAATTTTATTCCTTGCTTTCTTTATATAATTATTTATATCAACATATAAATAATAATTTTAGTTTATGTTCGGTATTCAGATGAAAATCTATTTTTATTCTTAACAATTCATATAAATTTATCTATGTTTTCTCTTAAAGTAATTTTAATATACATATTTTATTTATTTATTTATATATTTGTAATATACATTTTTAATTTGTTTCACGCGAATTATACTCTTCAAAATAATATAATACGGGTTACATAAATATTAGCTTTTACTCAAATCAGCTCAAAAGAGCATTTAATTATTTAAAAATGTCACCATTATCACTGCCTGTTGGCGAGAAATAATAAATCTGATTTATTTATATTTAGCTATAGTAAATATTGACTTGTTGTTATATTATATAATAAACTACATATTATACCTATTTGTAAAATTAAAATATACAATGTATTTATAATATATTTGAATGCTCACTAATAATTATTATAATCAACATATTTAATAATTAATAGTTAATATATATATATATATATATATATATATATATATATATATACATATATATAATATATATATATTATATATGTAATAATTATTATATATAATACATGAAGTATATAAGTATATAAACCTATTATTAAACAATGTTAAATGTATTTACTATAAATATAAATAGGAGGATACGATATCCTACATGTAAAGCAGGATATTGATTTTATGAAATAAAAACCAAAACTGCATTATTGATTAAATATTGAATAGGCGATCGATAATACTAATATTGATTGTGTATCGAATGTTAGAAGTTTGATATTCTGCATTTCATTACATAATCATCATTCGTATATCATACACCTATATCTTATTTTGAAATAAACAATACGAATTTAATATACAACGTTATTTGTATGTATGGTATATTCTGTATATTATATGTATATGGTTATATATATACGTTATTTGTATTTATGGTATATTCTGTTTTAATTGCAAACAATAATACAATATTCAGCTATTAAATAATATTACAGTTGGAATTTCAATTTAGAAATGGAGACCAGTGAAAGTATTTTCATAACAGCGAAATGCGGATCTACATTTATTATACCGGTTAATTATATTTCTAAATTACAAAATAAATATTCATATATTATATAGTATGAATTTAATATTAAACAAACTATAGTTTATATACTTAACTTGACTAAATTAGGACTATTATTTACTATAGACTATAGATTGCTATATATTTATATTATATTATAGTATAATTTATACATTAATAATGTATGTATGTAGTATCTATAGGTATAGGGGAGGGTGGGGTTTTATGACCATGTTTTTGTATAAAGTGCTATCATTGTAGTAATAATAAATTTTTCTTAATTATTTAAATTTTATTGCATAATATATGCTATTAGTTAACTAATATATCACTTTTAGATATAAGGAATAGGCTACTTATAAGATTTCATAATTACAATTAATAAATAAAAATAAAAAAGTTCATTCAACCCCAAAGGCGGGGTTGAATGAACATACACTGTTTTACTTCTTTAATTGTCATGAGAGTTTTATCACGTATTCTATCAGTTTGTTGAGTATAGGTTCTAATTTTTGATTCCTAGAAATAATATTTAAATAATTATTGTGAAATTAGTAATTGACCCTCATTAAAATTAAATTAACTAATTATATTGATATATAATTAATTATATTATTTCTATTTAATCATTACCTATTTATATTAGAATCATTGAATATATATTATAATATTATAATAATATTAATATTATAATATTATAATATTATATTATAGGGTAAATATTAACATATGGTATGGTGTTGATTGAACAATGTTAATATAACCCCATTTTAGTGGTTCACTCAACCCCATATCACATTTTATTATTAATTGATAACATTTAAATATTTTATTTAAAATTTAAAATATATTTTTATATTAATATTAAGTTAATTATATATTAAAACCACATATATAATATGAAAATAATTAAATAATTATTATAGAAGTTATAACATATATTACCTTATCTGGAATTTTTACTTTTGAGCGTACTTTAGTTAAAAATGTGATTAAAATGTTTATTTAAATTTTATTAAAAATGATACTTCCACAACTGTATTAATTATAGATGGCGATACTAGTTCAGTTAAATCAAATTTCTGATGTAGCAAATAATTGCTATCTCCAGTGGCTCATGCAAGACACCTGTTCATACAACCACACTCTCCCCTACTTAGTAGTTACCTACCTACACGACTTTAAATTTTCTTGAGGTCTATATGATTAATCTGAAATTGTAAGTGATTATTTTTGTGTATTGTATTATTATTGTATATTAGGTGTAATTGTAATTGTATAGCTTTGTATTGTGTTTTTTACGTTTTGTTTAATTACCTAATTATTTGTTTTAATTTTGATTATATTTTAATTATTTTATTTATTTATCTTATCTCAAATTTTATTTACATGATGAATGGCATTATGGGGAGTTTTTAAAAAATATTTATATTGTTTAACAATTTAAAAAAGTAATCTATATGAATATACATTTATAGTAACATTTTAACTATTTTATATTGTGTTTTTTTGGTGACGGAGTGGCTGATGTTTTTGTAATTGTGTGGTATGGTAGGGGAAAGGGATATACTTTTACTGAGAGGAAAGTATTGCCAGTGTTCTTATTATTGGCACAAATAGGTTCCCTAAGGCATTGGACCTGACGAACCCATACCCCTGAAGTTGATACACCATATTTCCTCATTAGTTTCAATTACTGTTGGCTACTCTGGTTATAATGTTAATGATTAAATATATCGTATTTTTATAAGTGTATTATTCTAATTGATTACTAAATAATTAAATTTTATTTATAATTTGTTTTTTAACATATATTTTTGTATATATTTTGTGTATATATTTTATATACATATATATTTCTTTTACTAACTTTAACTCTTAATATTTTATTTATTTTTATTTTACTTTTACTATAATTTTCTCCTCATAATTGTCCTATAGGAAAGTGAAATAGGTAAACGACTAGATAAGCATAGCGCTTCTTCGTTTACCATGGTCATACCTAAATTCTGATTATTATTATTATTATTATTATTATATATAAACTATTCTTTCAAATTATAATATGTATATAAAATATATATACATAATAGGTATACATATATATATATATAGAATTGAATGTAATTGAATTGTTTATTTAAACACCAATATAGCGGGTGTATAACAATAACTAAAAATAATAAAAACAAACGAATAGAAAATACAAAATAGCAATAATTAACATTAAATTAACTTAGATATAAAATAAAGCGTATACAAAAATAAATTAAGTGTTTAAATAATGTTTTAGTTTCTTTCTGAAACACTATAAGGATTGGACCTTCCATAAGACATACGGTAGGACGTTTCATATGCGAGGAACAACGGAGAAGAATGCCCGATTACTAAATCTATTAAATAAAGTATTGCTCTCCAGCATAATTGCATCAGATGTTCGAATCTGCTTCAGTATGCAACGACGTTTCAGTTTATTATGTAGATAGTCAGTCTTACCTAGGAATATAGATTTATGAGCTAGACATGTCTGCAGAGTAAACGATATTTGCATCGCTTTCTAAATAATAGCCATTTAAGATTATTGGTGTTCACCTGTTTTCAAATGTTCACTACGAGTGCTATTATAAATAAGGCGTATATAAGCGCGAATAATTCTATCAATCTTTTTGACCTCTATATTCTTTAAGTCACTAAATAATAATCCGCAATAATCAATTTTGGATAATACTATAGTATACTATTCTATAGATAATTAATAAATAGCTTAGTAATATGCTTAGAGCAATATTTTCTAATATGACCAATCTGATGAAAGTTAGAATATTTTGATATATATATATATAATCTATATATAGTTCTATAGAACTAATGTGAGCATCAAAAGATAATGTACTATCAATGATAACTCCAAGATAACGAACTGAAGCAGAAGGATGTATAACCTTACCATCAATGATTGGCGGTGGAAAATTAATATATACCCTAGATACATGTAGTAGTTCGGTTATAGAGGTATTTAATAGTAGATCGTTTCTAAGAAGCCAATTAATAATTTCAGATGTACATCCCAGAAGTTACAAGTTAGAGTTAAGCGAGTTTATAATGTTAATAAATAGCTGTATATTATCAGCATTAATATGGTAGGTAATATTAGGAAATTTACTAATAATATTAGATAGAGGACGCAAGTAAATGGAAAATAATAAATGTCAGAATACTGATCCCTGAGGAATTCCACATAGTATATAAATGGAAGGCGAATTCAATCATTCACTTTTACTGAGGAAGTTCGATCGTTAAGTAATGCAGTTAACCAGTTAAGAGAATAACCTTCAATTCCAAGTTCATTAATGCGTTCAATAAGAATATTGTGGTTTAAAGTATCAAAAGCACTCGAAAGGTCGAGTAGCAATAGTTGCGCATAATGAGAGGAGTCGAGGGATATATAGAGCGTATCAGTAATAATATTTAAAGCAGTTTCAGCGAAATAATGTGTTCTATAAGCACTCTGGTAGGGTTCCATTAAATAGTTATTCTCAAGATAAAATATGAATTGTCTACTGACTACATATTCCATGATTTTACTGATTATTGGAAGTTGGGATATGGGTCTATAGTTCATAAGATCATCAAGATCAAGAGAGGATTTTGTCAGAATCGGCTTAATAATAGCATATTTTAGAGATTTAGCCATGATCCCATCATTAATTGATATCGAAATTAAATTCGAGATAGTAATTGAAAGTAATAATACTAATTATTTAAATACAACCAAATGAAGAGGATCAATGGGATATCTTGAATTTGACATCATATTCAATTTGTGTATTTCAAAAATGAAAGGAGAGTAAAAACTAGATAATTTACAAAAAGTTGGTTCAGTGATTTGATGGAAAATCATACTCGGAGATATCAAAGCCAGTTTAGATTTAATATATTTAGATATATATATGCTCTTCTTTTGTGTATAGTTTATATAATAAGTTATCTAGTATATACTTCTTTTGTGTATAGTTTATATAATAAGTTATCTAGTATATACTAGATAACTTATTATATAAACTATACACAAAAGAAGAGCATATATTAGAGTCGGAAAGTCTATTTGATATGCGATTTAAATTACTACCAAGTATTCTTTATTAGTATTCTATTTTGATAATTTTTATTTTTATTTATATATATACCAGTTTGATCACTATATAGTTAATATTTATGTATTTACATATATATATATATATATCTACATTTGCAGGGTCAATTATTTGATGAGGGAGTAATTGTCTAGTATGACTAAATGCATATACTAGTTCCCGATATATTAATCCCAATATAATATCACCCGTTACTAATTCCATTATTCAAGGAAACTATCACCACTTATACTTATATGTGTCTAACCTTATTAAATACGCCATTACGCCAAGTTTATATCCTAACGATTATCCTCGACAAATCAATCATTTTGGAATGCAATTCGATTATATTTATATACTAATTAATTAAAGATAAAATAATTATATTTATATATATATAATAATTACATATATAGTTATATAACATACAATTGCACCGATATATATATAAACATCTGAATAATTTTCCAGTTTAAGCCTAAAGGTGCGGGAAATACTCTCCAAATAACCAGTGATTCTAAAGGAATTGTGCTAATTCTGGCTGGCTATACACCAATGATCGACGAAATTGCTAATATGGTACAAATAGGTAATACCTATAATTACATGTATACATAGTTACTATTTTATTATAAAATATTTATAATTCATAAATAATATAGTTTAGATATAATAATTAATTAATTTTTAATAATTGTTAATATTAATTATTTATAATATGTGTATATAATGATTATTATATAATATATACTAATTAGTATATATATATATATATATATATATATATATATATATATATATATATCTATATATATATATATATATATATATATATATATATATACTATTACTATATATATATATATTATTTTTTTTTTCTTTTCCTTTTTCTAATATATATATTAATAATATGCCTACTATAGCCTACTGAAATATTCTACACCTGTAATTTTTGCAGATGATACAAATTTGATTTTCAGTAGTAAATCTGTTGATATTCTACAAACTAATATACAATATGACCTTTATAATTTAACTCACTGGCTATTTAGTAATAAATTAACATTAAATGTAAACAAAAATCAAAGTTATGCTCTATAATATTCGAAATTCTAAATCAAAAAAGAAACTAGAAATTATAGAGCAGGTGAATCATTTATCGATCCTTGGTATGAATGAATGAATTTTTATTTATACATATAAATAACGCTATACGTTCTCTATTGTGTAAAAAAAAATATAAAATAACAAAATACACAACAAAATATAAATCAGTTGAAAATAATAAAATTAATTTTTACGAATTAATAAAAATAAATTATATTTAAAATATGAATAATTTACATTAGTTCTTAGTCCGTACAGGTAGCGCATTCCATAGGTCGCCTGCAGCTACACTGAAAGAACGTTTTCCATATATTGATAGCTTGTAATTCTTTATTTTGTAATAACCGATTAGACGCGTTTCTTAGATTCCTCTTGTAAACTTTTAATTGTGGGATGTCATTCAAATAACTCGGAAGACGATTCTTCAGTACCTTACAAATTAGTTTTAAATAGCTGAAGGTAAATCTCTGATACATATTTAACAATTTAGAATTAACTAAGTGATAATTGACTGATTCATGGTCATATAATTGTACACGACGTAAAACTCTTATCGATGATCTAATGATTCTATCTAAGGATTTAGTAGAAGTAGCAGGAAGGCCATAATATAGAGAACAACAATAATTTATACCTGACATAACTAATGATTCTATTAACATTTTAGAAATTCTAAGAGGTAAGAATTTCCTTATTGGTTGTATTTTATATACTTGATAATTGGTTGATTTACACACATTAGCTATCTGATCGGAGAAATTTAGGTTATCATCAAAAATAAAACCACGGTTTATGCAAGGAACAATTGTGATAGAATCAATGATGACAGAAGGAAAAACTGATGATTTTTTAGATAAATTTAGAATTTGAGTTTTATTCATATTCAACATTAAACTATTTTGTAAACACCAATTTGTAACCATATTAATACAATCAATTAGAGATACATTATCAGATGAATTGGATATTACTGGAATCTCAATATACAATTGGATATCATCAGCACAAATTTGATGTTTTACAGATGGAAAATTAGATACAATATTTTTAAGAGGTAAGATATACAGAGAAAATAGTAATGGCCCTAATACAGAACCTTGAGGCACTCCATAATACATTTTTACAAGTAGATGAATTATGGTTATCAATTTTTATCGAAAATGTTCTTTCAGATAGTTACGATTTAACCCAAGCTAGAGGAATAACTACAATACCAATATCTTCAAGACGTTTAATTAAAATATAATGATCAATAGTATCAAATGCCGCAGATCTAATAAAATAAGCTATATATTAGTATTATTATCAAGCTTATTAAGAAAATCATCAAGAATACAAAGAAGAAGTGTTTCAGGAATATGACATTTCCTATATGCACTTTGTCTAGAGTCAAATAATGAATTTGCATTATGATAATTGATTAATTGCTTGGAAACTTTTCTTTCCAATATTTTACTTATAAAAGGTAATTGATATTGGTCTATAATTAGATAAACGCTCAATATCCAGTCCTGGTTTCTTTAGAATAGGTTTCATTATAGCATGTTTTAAAGATAAAGGTACAATACCAGAATGGAGAGAAATATTAATAATATTTAAAATAAATGGAGTTAGTATAAAAGCAATATTATGAAAACGAGATAGAAGCAATGCATCGATAGTAGAAGACGATTTAGAAGCCAACATAAGATCTAACACTTCAGAGAAATAATTAGAAGAAAAAGAGTCAAAATATACACCACAACCAAGTAAAATATCATAACATAAAGGAATAAAAGATACATTATTTGTTATAAACTTAATTTTAGAAATAATATTTGAAACCTTATCCTGAAAAAAATAGAAAAATTAGAACATAATATTAAATTAGGTAGAGTAGGACATATAACCGACTATGTTTTAGTTAAGGAGTTTATAAAAGAATAAATATTTGTAGTATTATTTTCAAAGGAACTAAAAGTATTATAATAATAAATTTATTTAGCAATTTGAATAGATGATCTATACAAATACCTATAATTAACAAATGTAGTATATGTTTAATTAGAAGATTTAATTTCATATTAGTTTTCAAGTTTTCGTAAATGTATTTTTATGTTATGCAATTCACTATTAAACCATGGACAATTATCATGTATTGTAACTAAAAATCTCCTATAGGTGAATAGATATCTACTACATTTAGAATAGAACTATTGAAGTAATCAAGATTTAGATTAAAATTTGAAAGTGAATTGATAATGTCATTAGAAAAATTATTAATAGTCAATGTTTTAATATTTCTATGATTAATGAAAGCGCGTTTTCTTTTTGTATTAAATAATTTCAATCGGAAGGTAATAGTGAAATAATCAGTTAATAATTTTGATTTAATTGGTATACCATATAATATACCTATCTGAATCTGAATTTGTTAAAACTAAGTCTAACGTATTTCCTAATTAATGGGTTACATAGGACATGTTGTGTAAGCCATAAATAATTAATTAAATATTTGAATTCAAGATGAGGGGATATTAAAGAACCATAATGAACATTAAAATCACCGACAAATATAGTATTATATATATTCGAATTAATAACAAGATCAGAAAATTCATTAAAAAAAGATATAAATCATTATATAGTTGACGATATAAAACAATAATTTTAAAAATAATATCATTGGAAGATTTTAGAATAATAGATAGTTTATCACTATATGAAAAGACAAGACAATTTGATGATATTATACGAAAATCGTTATGAATCATAATACCAACACCAACATCTCTGCCATAAACTCTGTCAATACTAATAAAAGAATAACTATGTAAATTAGTTGAGAAATTAGAGAGCATAGTAATGGTATAAATATCATTTGAAGATAACCAGGTTTCAGTAAAAGCAACGATTTTCGGATTATATTCAGAGATATAGGCTAATATAATATCAAAATTTTCTTATTATATCTAGCGTTTATTAAAGCAATAGTACATAACGAGTTTAGTCAATTTTGAGAAATAGAAGAACTCTCTTTTTTACTATTGCTATAAGCTAAAAATGAGTCAGACCATTCCTTCATCTCAGCATCAGATACTGATCGAGAGTTATCCCAGTCTATTGCAATTTGACCATCAGTAATATAAATGCTATATAAGTGATATGTATTTGATCTATGATTAAAAATTTATTTAAATCCAGTAATAAGTTTAGATTTAATCGCATGATAAAAACTCCTTCCTTTTTTAAATTCCTCATCACTGATGTGATTTCTGAAAAATAAAAACGAAAACTTAGTTGATTTCAACATGGATTTAGTTGAAAGAAAGTTATTCTTTGCATATATATTTGAAAAATATATTATAGCTCTCTTATTTTTTAAAGGAAACATAACTAATAATAGATTCATTTATTTCCAGATAACTAAAAAGAGATTTTAAATAAAGAGTATAATTAATCTAATTCGGTAGATTTTCAATCACAGCCATGACATTAGTATAAATCTTAGAATCAGTTATAACAGTGTTGTTTAATTCATTAACACTAGAAGAATTAAGTGAACTAGAATTATTTGACACATTTAATTGAGAAAAATGTATTTTTTGTTGTTTAACAATATCAGAAAATGATTAATTTCTAGTATCAAATTTATTATTTAATTCTTCAAGTATAATAATTGATGATAAATGTATATCTTTATAAATATAACTGGAATTATCAGAACAAAACTAAGTAGATCCATTGATATTATAAATAAAATAAAACATAAACTAACTTTAAAAAATCGTATACAAATATATCATAGTTTTTTGAAAGTCATCTAAATTATTGTTCATCTATTTGTGGTATTACATTTTTGTCTAATATTCAACCAATTATTATATTGCAAAATAGGGTAATACAAAATTTGTTTTTTTCTTTTAATCTATAGATTATAGATACAATTTATAAAAAAAATCAATAGGGTAATACAACATTTGTTTTTTTCATTTAATCTATAGATATAGATACAATTTATTAAAAAATCAATCTTTTAATATTTCAAGATATTATAAAGATTAATATCTTAAAATATATGAATAGATACATGACTAAATCTTTGTCTATACTTTTACATAATCTTTTTACACAAAATTCAAATATTTATAAGCCTTTATCTAACAAATTTGTTTTACCCACAATTAGAACACATAGAAAATCATTTTCCTCACTAATAAAGCTCCTGAGATATGGAATGTATTACCAGCTTCTTTTCACAAATTAATGAATAAAAAAACTTTTAAAAAAAATATTAAATTATTTATTACCTCTTCCTATTAGTTAACATTTTATATTTTTAATTGTGTTTAGTTTCTTTATCTTTTTCTCTTTTTATTTTTATATATTTACATATTTAATGAATTTATTTCTTCTTTTAATATACATTTATATATACTTTTATTGATTATTATATTTTATTTTGTATTTAACTGAAAATGATGACCTCTCCTTGATAACAATATTCAAGTATATACTTACTTATTTATTCAACACGATTTTCATTTACATGAATCACATTTACAAATCAAATAACTTTAATAATATATACAATAGTATATATATATATATATATATATATATATATATATATACACAATTATAGTTCTAATTATATACAAAATTTAAATTTTAAAATATGATATTGTAATTTTATAATTTTCTTATATTTTTTCAAATCACTTTAATAATATATACAATAGTATATATTCAAAATTATAGTTCTAAGAATATACAAAATTTAAATTTTAAAATAAGTTATTGTCATTTTATAATTTACTTATACTTTTTTATTTATTGTTATTCTTGTAATGCTGTTATCAAGTTGAGTGGGAAAATACCTAGTCAAGCTTTGCTTTAGTGTTTACACTCTATCTGATTCTAATATATATATATATATATATATATATATATATATATATATATATATATATATATATTAACTGTTTGTGTGGCTCAGTTGGCTAAGGCGTAAGACACAAAAGCAGTATACGCGGATGTAAGCCTCATACGAACCATTAAAATAGGTATTCAAATAATATTTAGAAGTGATCTTATATAATTATGTATAAATAAATGATCGGCTCTCGTTAAAACCACGGATGCCTTAATATGAGAGCGGCTTCGAAGGGACATTAAAACCGTGTGGTTATAAGTGAAAACTTCATCTATGTTCCTGAATGGGATGAAGGACTCCACCGAAATAAAATAACAATAATATAACAAAATATATATATATTGTTATTGTTATTGTTATTGTTATTTTTATTTGGTGGATTCCTTTCATCCCATCCAGGAACTTAGATGAAGTTTTCATTTATAACCATATATGGCTCTAATGTCCCTTAGAATCCGCTCTCATGTTAAGGCATAAAATACACAATTATATAATATCACTTCTAAATAATATTTTAAGACCCATTTTCTAAAATTAATTAATGGTCCGGACGAGGCTCGAACCTGCGACGCAGGTCCTGCGTCCTACTGCTTGTGTATCTGACGCCTTAGCACCTGAGCCACACATGCAGTTCAATATATATATATATATATATATATATATATATATATATATGTATATATATATATAATATATATATATAGTAATATTTATTAACTGTTTAATATTATATAATAAGATATTTTGATATAATGTTTAATAGTTATATATGGAAAATATTAGAAATCTAATATGTTATAATGAAATAAACAAAAATATGCTATTAAAATACCATATAAAATCCTATTAAATAAAATGTCAATATATTATTAAAAATAAACACATTTATTGAATAATACATTATTGATTTATGTATAAAGAATATATTTTTCAAAAAATATGTTTGATATATTTTAGAACGAAACATTAAAAGACTAACAGAAAAATAGTATGATATATAATATACATATGTGTTAATATATATTACAAAAAATCTACTACCTGTAAATTGTAATCTATATATTCCATATATTAATTGATGTATCATTAATTACAGTATATAGAGATTTTGTAGAGAGTTATCTACAAATTGGTTTCGAAAAAGTAAATATTTTTATAGATATAATAAATATGTTTGTTTCTCAAATATTTTCCTTAAAATAGATATTTAAAATACAAAAATACTTAAGTTATATCTGTATACTATCTATAGATATGCATATCATATATTATATAGTATGCTATATATATATATATATATATATATATACTATATATAGTAATATATTACACACTATAAAGAAACACTTATACTAATACTATTATATATATATATTGTTGTTATTGTTATTGTTATTTTATTTTGGTGGAGTCCTTTCATCCCATCCAGGAACCTAGATGAAGTTTTCACTTATAACCATGTTTATATGCATATAGCCCTAATGTCCCTTCGATTCACTCATGTTAAAGAATTCATAGGTTTTAACGAAGGCCGATCTTTTATTTATACATAATTATATAAGATCACTTGTAAATATTATTTTAAGAACTATTTTAATGGTCCGGACGAGGCTTGAACTCGTGTCTTACTGATTGTGTGTATGCTTAATCAACTGAGCCACACAGGCAGTTTAAATACATATTATATATATATATATATATATATATATTATATCGTATTTTTTAATATAATATATAATCGTGAAATCCTATATGATGCCTTTACATTGAAATTCTATAAATTGACTTTTTCCAAACATTGATAATATATATTGGCTTGTTTAAAATATTTGTTTGGAATATCTATTTAATGTTATTATTATCTTCGTCTATTACTTATACCAAAGATTTTCCAAAGGAAAGATATTGCAGTTGTGTATATTTGTGTAACCTAATGATTCGATATGACCATCTAGCGGTATTAGTCTGATTATAAGAATTTTCTATATTGTAATTGTAAATAATAAATTATATACAATATACATGTATATTGTATATTATATTATGTATTGACATGATTTTTTAATGATTATATAACAATAGAATACACTGATTAGTTATATTTAATATAAACAAATAAAATAAATGATAAATATATTGTTATAAATCATATTATTAAAAAAAAACATGTATTGTATTGTTGTGAATTTAAACTTATGTATATAATTATAAAACAAGAACTTAAACTAATTATGTAATTTAATGTAAAAAATAAATATATAATATAAATATATATTATTTATAAATAATAATATTAAAAAAAACTACATGTATTGTATTATAATTTGTATTATATTGTAATGATTTTAAAAGTATGTATATAATTAGAAAACAAGAAATTTAAATAAAAATATCACATGATTTAACATTTCATATACTATTTCGCCATCTAGTGTTAATGTTGTTTTTTCATTTTAAATTTACATTTTGAGGTACTATAGATAGATAGGGATATCTTTAGTACAATATCTTTACTTCACAATATCTTTGCGTATGCTATATATATATATATATATATATATATATATATATATATGTATATATATATTGGCATACACGTTATTTATAATTGTAATAAGAGGATTATTTCTTTATACTCACCACTAATTATAGAATGTCAAAAAAAAGAATTAGAAATTGATTACTGTGAGGCAAGATTACATTTCAAAAATGGCAAGAAATTATCTATATATAGGGTAAATTATTATATAGGATATAATAGGATAATTATGTTAACATATGTATATTATGTACATATATAGTTAAACTATAGTTAAATAAATATTAATATATATTACAAGATCTATATATATATATATATTGTTATTGTTATTTTATTTGGTAGAGTCCTTTCATCCCATCCAGGAACTTAGATGAAGTTTTCACTTATAAACATATATAGTTCTAATGTCCCTTCGAAGCCGCTCTTATGTTAAGGTATCCATGGTTTTAACGAGAGCCGATCATTTATTTATACACAATTATATAGGATCACTTCTAAATAATATTTTAAGACCTATTTTAAAAAATTAATTAATGGTCCGGATGAGGCTCGAACTCGCATACTACTTAATAATAATACTTAATAATAATGCTGCTTGTGTGTTTGACGCCTTAATATATTAATAGTAGAGTAATATATACAACAACAACAATAATAATAATAATAATAATAATAATATTGTCTCTCAGCGTAATAATTATAATTAGGTATATGTAGTGTATATATATATATATATATATACGTAAGTAAGTATATATACTTACCTAATAGGTACTATATATGTACTTATACGTACACTATATATAGGCAATATTATAAGTAAATCAATTGAATGTTTCTTTAAATAAAATATTCTAATTGAATGCAAATAGTTTAAAATGTGACGAAATATAGGATATTGTCCTGTAATTGGATATTGAAGTATTATTTTATTACTTACATATTAGCTTTATTAAATCAAAAGTAATACTGCCAGTACATTTACTTCAATTAATCATATATAAAATAAAAACATTAGGTGGTGGTTTTACCTAATGGTTTAAGAATATATCTTTAAGATATTCGTATTATATTCATGAATAAATTGTCTACATCCTATGATTCCTTTGGTACTTTATCTTATATAATTGTATATCTTTCATTTAATATTGGTTTTAGGTATATATTATATTTTTTTGATTTAATTTTGTTTATATATT
Organism: Osedax fenrisi; assembly: GCA_964019155.1. Classification (NCBI taxonomy): domain Eukaryota; kingdom Metazoa; phylum Annelida; class Polychaeta; order Sabellida; family Siboglinidae; genus Osedax; species Osedax fenrisi. The sequence continues at coordinate 1,312,330 of OZ025243.1, read as the reverse complement.
CGAAAATAATACTTGGATTATTATCTGATTGAAATATCGAGTGTAATCTATTTATAGAATCAATACCGCCATTATTAAACAATTAGCAATTTTTTTGGAAATTATATTTTATTATTTATATTTATTGTTATATACTTCATAATTAATGAATACTTTAATTACATAGGAATTATTTATTATAATTCCTATTTTATAATAATACGTACAGTGTACGACGTATATACGTGTATACACACATATAACTATGTATATAATAATTATATAAAAACAATATGATTATGTTGTTCATACATTGTTTATAGATGGTAATAGCTAATACCTAGGTAATTACTACTATATTAGTACTACTTATAATTAAACTAAATACATCGTAGGTAAATAGACCTATATACACGTAATGCTAATCGATTGTCACGTGTCAACATCCAGATGAGGGACCTATTAACAGCGAGCAACTGGACTCTGATATCTCAAGTAGAAATCAATAACAGTGAAGATATTATGGAAGTGTGGAAGAAAGTGAAATAATAACGCCATATATGGTCGCACATAGATGTTTATATTGATATGCACAATTGTTTATACTTTAACATCGAATAAATGATATACATACTTTAAGTATGATATAATAATTAACCGTGTAACTTGAATAACAGTCAATATTTATCTGTATGAATTGATGCGGTCCAATAATCAATATGCCTATAGGCGTACGGGAATTAGTATGTCTAGAGTACTTAATTATAGTACACATATATGCATGCATATATAATACGTACGTGTATTAGAATATAGGCTATACTTATCATACAATTAACGATCTACTTATTTTAAACGATGTTTAATATACAAACAACTATATATATATATATATATATATATATATATATATATATATATATATATATATATATAATTATAAATCTATATACAAATAGATATAATCGTAAATAATATATAATATAACGATAATATATCATTGTAACTTATATAGCTGACTAGTCGAGCATGACTATTTTTTAAATAAAATGTTATTGAGATATTTGACACGTGGCTTATATGTAACTATAGTTATCTTTATTTGGATTATTCATATACACATTGTTATTTAAATTTATGTTTAAATGATATTTCTTACTGATTATTATAACATAATTATTGGTAGATGTAATATTCAACATAAAGTTGAAATATTATGATTTAAATTTAAATTTATATAAAAATATATAATTTACATTAAAAATAGATCATTTTTAACAATTATAAAAAAATAAAATGTGATACTTTATTTCATATAAATATAATTGAAACACATAATGTTTATATAGCCTACTTACAGTTTATTTAGTTCAGTTTGTATACAGTTTGTAAATTAAATGTTAATATAAATATATTTAAATATTAAAATAATAAGTGTTACATTATTTTATTACGAAATAGTTATCTTATAGATAGATAGATAGATAGATAGATAGTAGTTTATTGATTAGAATCAAAACGATGGATAACAATAAATAATAATGACAGAAATATATAAATAATAGTTAGAAAATATAAATAAGTTGTGATTTACACACACCGAAAGTAAATAAAATAATAATAAAGCAATATTTGGGATGTTGATCAAACGTGCTGAACACATCATCAAACAACTAGGGAAGAGGTCTCGGGTTGGTCAGGCCCATATAGGATTATATGCCCATAAATCCTGAGGGATGGAAGGTCCCTTCATTTTGGTTTTTTGACATCTCTCCACACCTAGAATATCAAATGAGTATACAGCTTGTAAGATCAAATACCCAAATAAAGTACAAAACGAAAACGAAAACTAAAAAAACAATAAAATTATAAAAATAACGACATTACATTTAAGCATGTTGAGAATAAAAATTTCCATTAATATTAATAGTATCTATATTTGTAATAAATATGCTTAAAGATTTAGACGAAGCCACAGAACGAGGAAGTGAATTCCAAGCGGTACTCACTCTGTTACTGAATGAATTTATAGTTGATTTATTAATACATTTGTCCTTGCGTATTTTAATTAGATGTCCACGTTTACTTGTTGAATAAGTTGTGAATACCGATGATTTATCAATATCCACGAGATTGTTCAATTCATTAAATTGAGAAAACACAATCTAGTATCATAAGTTGATTTAATAAAGTTACATCTGAAGTAAATTCGCTTAGTAAATTTATGATGAACTTTTTCAATAAGTTTGTTTAGGCCGATAAAGTCATTGCCTGGATTCCAAATGGAAGAACCATATTCGAGTAATGGCCGTATATAGGTTGTATAGGCTTTGACTAGATAATATGAATTATTTGTAGTAAAACATCTAAAAATGATATTAGAGATCACATAGGATTTGCTACATATGTTATTAATGTGAATATTGAATTTAATATTATCATCAAAAACAATACCAAGGTCTCGAAAATTAGAGTATTTAGGAATCACGGTATTATTTAGCGAATAGAATGATATATCAGATTTTCCGATTGACATAAATGCGCATTTTTCAAAAGCTATTTGAAGGTTCCATTTTACTGTCCAATCATATAGATCATTAAGTCCTGATTGAAGGATATTACGTTCAGTAATATTCCTATACGATAGAGATATTTTAGCATCATCGGCAAAAAGAGAGCATGTTAGCTGTGATGTAAATATCGAGGTGAGGTCATTGATATATATTAAGAATAAAAGAGGTCCAATAACGGAACCTTGAGGAACACCTGAACTTGCATGAATATAATCAGAAAATTCATCATTTACCATAGTTCTTTGAAATCGATTAGTAAGGTATGAGCTAAACCACTTAAGGACATTACCACCGATCTCCAATTTAGACATCTTCTTTAGAAGTTTAGAATGGCAAACTTTATCAAAAGCTTTAGCCATATCGATATATATAATATCAGTATTAAAAGAATGGTTAGTGGCTCTACTTATATTTCTATAAAATTCAATAAGTTGTAGTTCCGTGGATCTACCGGCTAAAAATCCATATTGTTCAGTACATAATAGTTTATTAGATCTTAAATAACATAATAGATAGTAAGATAATATTTTTTCAAAAATAATGAGAGTGGATGGCAATAAACTGATTGGACGATAATTTGATGGTAATGAATGATCACCTTTTTTAAATATTGGAATAATATTAGCTAACTTCCATATAGTAGGGCATTGACCTTCATCTAGAATACGTTGAAAAACAATAGATAATGGATAAGAAATTTCATAAGATAATATCTTAAGCATACCTTTGTGTAAACCATCAGGAGATGAATTAAATTTAGGTGGTAATTTACAAAGAAATTTCCTTACTATTTCCTGAGATATAGGAAAATCATTAAACCTAGAATCTTTCATTATAGAGGGATCATAAGAAATATGTGACTTGAGAAAAACAGATGAAAATTGGTCAGAAAGACAATCTGCTTTATCAAAGTCATTAGTATAAATGATATTATGATCAACGCGATTTCTGAGTGGAGGTATGAGATTTTTGTTATTTAATTTGGTGTTTATATAATTATAAAAAGAAGACTTTTAATTTGATGAGAGCATTTTGTGTTCAACTTCAAGATTATATTGCTTTATTTTATCTGATAGTAAAGATTGGTTATACCTCCAAACATTATGAGTATCTGTATCATTTATATTTCTATGTAAGACTCTACACTTATTTAGTAGTTTCTTAATAGATAAGGGATATTTATAAATTTTAGTTGAAAAAGTAGGGGTGTATAACTCGATGATATTCTTAGTAATAATAATAAAAGTGTTGATTAGCTCATTACAATCATTGCACGAGGATATAATATTAGTCCAGTCTAGTGACAAGATATGAGTTTTAATACTAGCAATATCACTTTTATTATAGTTAAGTCGCTGGATTGAACATTTATTGTGATTAAGATTGCCAGAATTTAAATAATTATCTGGTATTACTAAATCAGAGTAAATAGCAAAATGGTCACTAATATGTGCATTATATTCAAAAGCACTAGTGATATGTGCTACAAGCTTGTAGGTGAAATATTAGATATAATTAATGTATTATTTGTAAGAATTAAATCGAGAATATTTGAATTTCTAGTATTAAAATTAATTAGTTGAGTTAAACCGTATGATAGAAACTTATTGTATACATATCTTTCCGCAATAGTCGACGTAGTACCAGCAATCCAGTCAATTCCGGCTAGGTTGAAGTCTCCATAGATTAGACAAGAGTCCGTAGATGAACATATGTTATTTAGAGTATCACATAATAAAACAGTTTGGGAAAATGGCATATCTGGTGGCCTATACATGGTGACAAGTCTGTAATTAAAAAATGTAATACATAATAATTCAATACCATTTGTAATAAATTCGGTCATGCATAACGAATTATAATTAATATTAACATATACAATAATACCACCACCGCGAGCATTATCAGGACGATCTAGTCTATAAACGGTATACATATTTAATGGATTGAGCATTGCATTGGTAACACTATTATTTAGCCAGGTTTCAGTAAATATAATAATGTCATAATGCCTATCATTAAGCATAGCTATGAGTGAAGGTAACTTATTGCATAGTGATCTTGCATTAGCATAGTACACCTTCGAAAAAGGAGAAAAATTAGCATTTAGTCAATTCGAATGTGAAATGTCATTATTTCTAATATCCGAGTACCTATTTTTATTAATGTTTTTAGCTTGTTTAGACCATCTCAAGTAATCTGCATCTGAATAAGATACATATGTTTTCCAATCAATGTATGATGTATCATCATCATGTGTGACTATATATCTTAGTTCATATTGAGAGGTTATTAAATTATTAAATATTATTTAACGATTATTAAATATACATCTAGTGTGTTTAGTCATATGTTCAGCTCCAATGATTAGTATAGGACGTTTAACCCGTTCATCAAAATATAGATCAGGTCTCAAGAATACCTTAGGGTATTTATCGACACGATTAGGAAGATTATAGAATTCACTATATAGGTAGGGAGTAATAACATCATCCATTGTAACTTTGTAAGCTTCAACATTTTTAGTGTTTAGCTTAATTTTCCCTATAAAATGAGAAGACATGTTAAGATCATCTATGTAAGTAAGATATAATATCAGAATATAAACAATAACTTAAACATGTATTCTTTCGATTATCTCATGATAAACTTGTTAATTTAATAATTCAATCTTAATATTTAACTTATGACCTCAAATTATAAAAATATTTGTTTGTTTATTAATGTGTGTATTCAAAGATAGAAATTATTTGTGTATTATAAAATATTAGATTAAATAATATTTATAAATATTATTTATAAATAATAAGGTATTCGATACTATAAGAGGCATGTGGTTACGATAAATCTATAAGAGGTATATGGTGATGATAAGACGGCAGTGAATAACTACTAGGAATGTTATAAGTTTACTGCTGAGATTTAGGCACGAGTTGACGGATATATTGTTTCAATTTACAATCTATATATAGATATATTTACAATCTATTATGAATGTCACTATTCTATTTATAGATATATATTAACATTTCATAAATAAACAACGTTTTTTAATATTGAATATAATCATTTAAAATCAATTATTAATCATTAAACTACTATAATAAGTAACTAAATTAAAATAGTTAGGATCTATATTATCAAATAATAGTATACCATACTTATATATATTATATATATATATATATATATATATATATATATATATATTGTTATTGTTATTGTTATTGTTATTGTTATTTTTATTTGGTGGAGTCCTTTCATCCCATCCAGGAACTTAGATGAAGTTTTCACTTATAGCCATATATGGCTCTAATTTCCCTTCGAAGCCGCTCTCATGTTAAGGCATCCATGGTTTTAACGAGAGCCGATCATTTATGTATACACAATTATATAATATCACTTCTAAATAATATTTTAAAACCCATTTTATAATTAATTAATGGTCCGGACGAGGGTCGAACCCGTGTCCTACTGCTTGTATGTCTGACGCCTTATCCACTGTGCCATACAGGCAGTTAATATATATAGTTATAGTATTAAATATAGTATATATTATATAAGTAAACAATGAATGAACAAATATTAAATAAATACCATAAGGCTAAATAACAGCTTAAATGTAGTATTGGAAAACATGTGGAGGAACAGGTATACTCAATTAAAACTATAATTCCAACACTACTATAGTACCTATATACTAACTAATTATCTCCATGGATGCGACACATGAACAATGATAAATGGGTCTACAGGTATACGTGCAACGTAGAATGTACGGCGGGAAGTCGAAAGTCGAAAGAAAATCACATCGAAGATTATAACAAAAATATATATTTCAACACGAATTTACACTACGTATGTACATTGTACATTGCACATTGTACATTCACAGTTTACGCTTTATTACATTTAACGTTACTATACAATAATATACAATACAATACAATACAATATACTATAATGTAATTTAACCCCGTTCAATGATAATAAGAATACTATACTGGGATGGTCATTTAACGATGAAATAGGACAAGAAAAAATTAGACGAACAACGATTATAAAATAATATATATAGGAAATTAAATATATTGGCTATCTTATTTCAATATATATATATTGTACTATAGCAGTATCGAACAGATATGCAGGCGCTATCGTGTATGGGGCCCGTACAACAAGGATGTCACAGAATTAAATAATTATGTAATTAATTACACACACACATTGGAGGTCATTAGTGTCGCTGTGAAGGTCACGTAGCACATGATTACGTCATATGTATATTTATAGTATACAATTAAGGTTTATACTGACAATTAAGGTATATCGACATTTGTGTTAAGATTATATCTATTTATTAATTTAACGACTTGATATCATTTAATGTCGAATTAATATCGACTTAATATCGACTTAATATGATTACTTCCGCAGTTGTGTCGTGAGTGACTCGATAGTATGTTAATATGTGTATAATATACAAATAATCTATGTTATCACAAGTTTATCTATAGATAGTATACTATAATATATATATATATATATATATATATATATATATATTTATATAATCATAATTACTTTGTTACTAAATCATTAATTGTAAATTACATCAGTAAATATTTATAACTTATAGAGATTCCACTAGAGGTCCTTTCATTAAACTGCAGTTTAAAATATAGTTTAAATATAGTTGTATATGTTTAATATATATATATATATAATAGTTATTGTTAATATACCAAATGCATTATATTTGTTATGGTATTTGTTTTATATTAATATATATATTATAATATATATAACATATATGTTAATATATAATTAATGATAATATAGGCATAGATGTTGAAGTGTAAATATATGTATTGTGGTTATAATTTAGCCAGAAATAAAATAATACAAGATAAATCAGAAATGTGAAACCATTCAATTCAATCAGATGGATATATGACATATAAGGATAAATAAATAAATGAAAATAAATAATATTTATAAATATATTAGTAGAATTATTATTGTTTAACTATTAAACTATAATAAGTTTACCCTCGCGAGGCGAGCGTATAGTATATAATGAATATAACATATACAATCTCGTTATCTCAGAAACCATAAATTCTACAAAATAATTTGTGATGAATAAAATATTCAAAAATATATAAATTGTCTAAAAAAGTATTTTTTATTTTTTAATTATTCAAAATATTGCTGAAATATATAATAAACTATTTTTTTATTACGTTTTTAAATTTATGAAAAAAAATTACAACTTAAATCTGTCTCAAGAATATATAAATGTATCGATATAAAATATAACACTATATTATTTATAAATCTATACTCTTTATAATTTATATATTTTTTATCAAATATCCATTAAGTTATAAGCATATATCTAGAGGTCATATATGTCCCTAATAATAAGTCCCTGATGTTCATAAAAATGGCGTGATTTATAAAATTAATACCACCAATAAAGCTAAATCTAAATTTTTTATTATTTAGATACTTAAATTATATATAATATATTATTAATTAAAAAATAATAAAAATAATTAAATTATTAACTAATTAAATTAGAATATATTATTCATAAAATTAATTATAAATAATGTAATTATGATTTTTCTGATTAATTCATCTATAATATATAGTTTATCTAGTGGTATAGGGTGTCCGTATTATACTACACGGTGTCCGTATTCGGACATGGGTACCGAATACGGACACCCCCGTTATCTATGGAATTAAAAGATTAAATAAAATTTAAAAATCACAATAATACATATAATCATATATGATATTAAATATAATATTATATATAATATTAATATATTATAATTTTTGAATAAAAATAATGAGTCATAAAATGTTTAGACCATTTATTGTTAACGTGTCCGTATTAGTTTACTTTCCCTTGTGTAAAATGGACATGCAAATATAGATATTATATTAGACATATTGTATACAATTCTATCGTGGTATTTATTTATCTGGATTGATTGGTTTCTGATATATATATATATATATATCGGCATGTATCTTTGTACAATGTACAATGTACATATATGTATATTTTCCATTTATATTTACTTAAACATATATGTGTTTATATATAACAAATGCACACATACCATATATATATATATATATATATATATATATATATATATATATAATACTGAACTCAATAAAATATTATCATTTCAATCATATACGAGTGTGTATGTATGCGTATGTGGGTGTGTATGTGTGGTAATATGTATTATAAATGTGACATATTACATAAAGTTATGATTGCATAACATCCGTATTGTTATTACGTAGCGATTGTTTCCTATAGGTTACGTCACAGATTTGATATCCATATGTATTATGGAAACGGCGTCGCGTTACGTAATTCTATTACGTATACGCATATATATATATATATATATATATATATATATATATATACGTATGATTCGATTACGCGAGTTTAATTCGATTACAGTGCCTTCGTACTTCTATTACACGACATCTAGGATTGCAATGACGTCATGGCAAGGGGTGTGAGAATATCACGCGATACAATTCGCCTATTGTTGCCCGCTGCAGCGTCGTCTCTCCCGTGTTTTGTGACGTCATAGAATACATGCGCTCGGCTAACGTTCTGTCGACGACTGCGTAGGTATATATTACGCAATGTGCCATCGACGGGGAAGTAAACGTAGTACATACAAGTCGCAAATACGATGACATCAATTATTAGAATTATTTGTAAACAAAATATCTTTCAGAATATACTTATTATTATAAGCACTCTGACTGAAAACTGTAATAAAAGCGTTGTTGCTGTTATTGTTGTTGTAAACGATATCTTACACTTTGTTTATAACAACTTATTGTGCACCATATATACATAAACACACACACACACATATACATATAAATATACATATACACATATAAATATACATTTAAACATATACACAGAAATGCGTGCGAACGCCCATGTATCACTAATACTAACCCTTATGTACACGAACATCACATTAATACATGCAGAACACCTATTTGTAACTACTTATTAATAGAGTTATGTAATACCATCAGACGGTCGGGCAGTAGTGGTTCGCTAATTAGTACATTACCTAAGTTAATTATAGCGCGTTAATGTGCATATTAATTATAAAATTACATCTACAAGATCGGCACATATAAGATAACATACATATGTTCACTAACGTTATATATAACATGCATATATTTATTGTATGCTAATAATAACTGGGTTGTCGCCCTATTAACCCCATTTTAGACCCATTGCAACCTATAGGCCCCTAGTGGTGAGTTCATGTTACACATATTCCCCCCCCCCCTCCAGAGGAATTACAACTTAACTTTAAAGGCTTAATCAATATGATTGTTTATTTGAACCAGTGGTTATACGATGTATTAATATCACTTCAGTAATATTCATGTAAACTATCGTATTTATATTATTTGTGAATAAGTGAAATAATTCGAGGTTCTGTGAGGCGAAATATTGCATGGTATACTAGATGTCAGATGACACATCTAACGGCTGACACCTCCATCAACTGACACAACTATCAACTGACCCCAATATAATCATACATAAATATAAGCTTCCATACATATCAGCTGGTATATATATATATATAAGTATAATAATTATTATGCTAAACAGCACATACTTCTAACATATATATATATATATATATATATATATATATATATATATAAACCACAATCTATATAACTACAACATGCATGCTTCTAATCATAAGAAAATGTACACGTATTGTGTGTAATGTGTTTATAATTAGATATCGAAATATTTAAATTAATATATTTATGTACATCATGAGTCATGAATAGTGATGTAAATGATGCTAAAATCTAAAACATGGTGCAGTCTCATTATCAGTTACCTAAATTCTCAACTCTGCTCGTGCTCGTTTGGCTAAAGTCTCGGCTTGGCTCGGGCTCGTTTGGCAAGAGTCTCGGATCGGCTCGGGCTCGGTTTTTTTTTCCGAAAATGAAAGTCTCGGCTCGGCATAAATAATCAAAAGTCTCGGCTTGCCATCAAAAGCTCGGTATTATTTACGCCACTAGATGAAATTTACATTATTATTCACTGAATCGCGAAGTTGGCGCAATATTATTTTTTTAAATTGATGTAAATGTGAAATATATAAAAATAAGTATTAAGATGTAATTAAAAAAAGTATAATTTCGGCTAGGTAATGTTTTGTAAAAGTCTCTACTCGACTCGGGCTCGTTTTTTTTCAAAAATGAAAGTCTCAGCTCGGCATAAAAAACCAAAAGTCTCGGCTCGGCATCAAAAGCTCGGCATCATTTACATCACTAGTAACAACTCATGACCAATAAAGTAATACTCCAGAACAATACAGATACAGGTGTTTAGATTTAATTTTAATAAGTTTTAAACAACATTAATTACAACTATTAGCATTATATATAATAGTATACCATGATAATTAAAATAATATATGTAGGTATATATACATGTATATATATATATATATATATATATATATATATCAGTGTTCATTCTAGAGCTACCCAGCTACCCAAATTGGGAAGTGCCCTAATTATGTGGGTAGCTGCCCTAAATATATAATTATATGGATTAAGTTTAATTATTAAGTTATTATTAATATACTTGTAATATCATTAATTAAAAGTGTTATATCTATAATTACAGGAATATATTATTTAATAAATGTCAGTTTTCCAATGAATATTTATAAAATGACTATTAAATGTGTTATTATTCTTATATTATTATTTAAGTATTAAAATAATGAAGAATTTATTATTTAATAAATGGCAGATTTTTAATAAATATTTGTAAAATGGCGATTAAATGTATTATTATTTAAGTATTAAAATAATGAAGAATTTCTATTTAATAAATTGAGGATTTTCAATAAATATTTATAAAATGGAGATTAAATACATTATTATTATTCTATTATTATTTAAGTATTAAAATAATGGAGAATATGAATAACTTCTGTCATAACATTAGGATAAATTCATTATTTTTCAAATAATGGCGAATATATACTATTTGCCCTTTGTTATATCCGTTTGATATTTTATATAAACAAACAATTTAGATTCAAATATAAATTAAATATGAAATATGATAATAAACTGCTTGATCTATATTTAGAATAATCTATTTTTAGATTGGGTAGCAAATTCACTACCCAAAATGAAAATTGGGTAGTACACTTTAAATATTGGGTAGTGAATTTGCTACCAATTTATATTTATAATAATATATGAAAATTAATTCAATAATTATTTTTATTCCAATTCTTTTTCTCCCAATATATATATAAATCACGTGATTGTTTTATTTAAAATTCGTAATTTATATATATTTATTCAAAATCCTATTTTAAAACGTAATATTAAAGTGATATTAGTGATATTAAAAACCATGAAAATATAAAAATAATGAAACATTTAATCACCAATATTATTAATAAGTTCACTGTTTTTTATATTCATAATAATTAAACTGTATACTTTTTAAATTTATTATAATCTAATTATTAAATTTAAAATTATTATTTTTATTATTACATTAATATTTAATAATATTATATTATATATTAATTATCATACTTATTATAATTATTATTCTTATATATAATATATAATGTTTAAAATATAATGTCATAAATATCATGTATTATACTACTTATTAGTTATTATATATATTGAATTTAAAATCAACCGGAATATGGAGTACGTACTGCATGTTGATACATGAGCATGACATATTTTATATTGATTTTATTATGATAAAATTGGTATCACTGGAAAGCTTATTAAATTATATAATACAATTCATATTATGTTTTTTTAAATTTGTATTTAAACAAAAGTTATTAACAAAAATGTGCAAACAAATTATTAAATTTTAATAATCAATACAATTATAATATACATTCTAATTAATTTGTTATATTATGCCATTAAAATATCTTATATAAATTATATATATAATAATGTGTACCAGTATAATCTAATAATATTAATATAGATATAGGTATTTTTGTATATTTTGATCTACCTATAAGTATTTTTAAGTATTTATAAGTATGATATATTATATATCGTTAATTGCCTATATATATAATATATATAATTAATGAAAAAAATTACTATATATATTATATATTTAGTATCTTATAATTTGTATTATATAGTTTGTTATATATAGAAACTTATTTATTTATATATTCCTATAAATACATTTCCATGTATTATAGTATTTAATGATACGAAAAACTAATCCTGTATATTTGACATAATAGTATACAGGTGTTTCTCACGAAATATATCATTATGCTTATATTCATCATTATAATAATATGAAAGTTTAAATTATAAATATACTATTCGATTGATTAGTAATATTACCAATACATTTATATAAAAAAATAAGTAAATATATATAAGTTTGATATAGTTACATTACATTACTATTACATTACTATAATAAATATATAATTATATATATGATATTACAATAATCATAATATTATAACTTATCGAGAACCAAATTACTTATATATCAATCTACTCGAACACCTAATTTAAAAAATATAACTTCTCGACTACCTAATTTTCAATATAACATATCAACCATTTAATTTCCAATATTATAAGATCTCAACTACCTAATTTTCAATATTAAGACATATCGATAACATCATTTCCAATATTATAAGATCTCAACTACCTAATTTTCAATATTAAGACATATCGACAACATCATTTTCAATATTATAAGATCTCGACTACCTAATTTTCAATATTATAAGATCTCGACTACCTAATTTTCTATATTATAACATATCGACAACATAATTTTCAATATTATAAGATCTCGACTACCTAATTTTCAATATTATAAGATCTCGACTACCTAATTTTCAATATTATAACATATCGACAACATAATTTTCAATATTATAAGATCTCGACAACATAATTTTCAATATTATAAATGCTTGAAGATCAAATTTTTAATATCTGAATATTTCATGAATCAAATGTTGAGAGATTGAATATAAAAAGAATTATTTGATATCAATGTATTAGAATTAAAATTTGTAAATCGTTTAATTGTAAACAAATAATAAGTAATCGAATCGAATACTTATTTGCTATTTATTTACATCTCTAATTCAAAAAGCCTCCTAAGTAGCTTTTGTAAGTAACAATTGTTACAGGTTTAAATTGCCTCAGGGTATAAGTGTCCATCTAATATATTATTTATCATAAATGAATTTATAAATAGATAGCGAAATTACCCATATATGTCATCCTACATTTTACTTAGTAAAATATATTTAAATGCCCTATAATAATTTTTTTTTGGTAGCTGCCCTGAAACCTAGAATGAACACTGATATATATATATATATATATATATATATATATATATCAGTGTATATATATATATATCTAAATTTATATGTACGTATATTTTTTTATTTTCAATCAAATCTATAATAAAATTTCATAAATAAAGTCGCATTTTGATCATCAACATAGCAATATTATAAATGTAAATAATATATTATATATATATATATATGTATATATATATATATATATATATATATATATATATATATATACAATATATTATTTACACCGATATGTATTAGAATATTCGTCATTATATATTATACACATAAATATTCATATATAGTATAACAATGTAGTTAACAATCGGTAGGTTAAGCTATAATAAGAGATAATTATCTCAAGTAGTGACCTTATGAGGAAGTGATACAGATGATGACGTAATACAGGAAGTAAGGCTGATTACACGTGACATTTACGCTGTTGTTATTAATCTAGATGGTAGGTTAGAACTATGCCCTTATTAGGCAATAAAGGCAAGATGAATTAAGGTTAAGTGAAGGATGAGGAAGAGAGTAGAGTGGTGGCAAGGAGGGGAGCCCATAATGTGGATGATTAGAAGGATGAGTGAGGAGGAAGGGAGTAAGATGATGAAGAGGAGGAGGAGAATAACAACGATATGTAGGCTAAAGTCCGTATCTGAGAGGGGAACGGGTGTCGTAGAGCATGGGGGCCGAACAGATGATACCGGTGGTGCCAGCGAAACACACGATGGTGTAGATTATCAGGAAGATACGGTCGAACACCATGGCTATGTACTTCCAATCTTCACGGACGCGGTTACACTC